>JAVTVY010010693.1:0-47306 GCA_036873755.1 Hanleya hanleyi
GCTGGAGAGCATGAGGGGAGCACGGCAAACGTCAACAGACCGACTGTGTCATGGACTGGGACAAAGGGGTATACCACTGAGGCTCGAGTCCAAGCCGAGGGAAGAGTGATTCGGCCATTGTAATATTTGAACAACAGGAGTTGTTGAGAACTTGGCAGGGGAGAGTGTAATACCCTTGGAGGGATATTTTATAAGTTGTCACACTCTGCCAGGTTGTCGCACTCTGAATGTTGTTGTTGTATACACTTTTGACATGATTTGTAACTGTGGTTTTGGGGGTACTAAGTGGCATAAATCAACTACTGGGGCATTGGGGGTGGATTTAAATTTATTAACATAATATATATGCTGTCTGTTGTAAATAAGATTAACTTACCTTGTACAGTTGATAATATTTTCATCACGTTTGCCTGATCCAGCTCAAGGATGTGGCCATGTTGTTTGTGTTTACGAAATGTGACCTTGGTGCATGACCTTGTACACCACCAGCTCGTTTATGCTTCTTAAAGCTATTTATTGTAATTTAGAGATTTACTCATTATAAGTTCATTATATTGTTATAATGCTCAATTTAATTGTTATGACATTCGATGAAGTCTATATGTGCCGATATGGTGGATTTTACTAGGGACTATTTCTTGATAAATCGTTACACCTTTCGTCTGCTATCTGATTCATGAAGAGAAGTCTACATCAAACTTTGCTGATTTTTCACGAAGTATTATTGAATCAGGTAACTATTGGAACAGTTATGAAACTAATCTTTGAAATCTTTAGAAAATTCTCATTATATTTTCAACGATCGATGGCTAGAACATAACCATTATTTTTATCGTCAAAGTGACCTACCCTCTCGACTCGCCTTCACTCAGCTCAGCATAGGTATCGCCATCTTGTTGTTCTAGCCGTGTCCGAGTGTCTTGTTGAGGGAACGGTGATATTTATATAGTTCTTTCAGTAAAAGTATTTATATATCTAATAACTATAATAAAAACGCTCCTCTTTGACGTCTGGAGCTCCCTCCAATATTATATACTTCAATTAGTAATCGCAATTATTGTCCTGGTGAATAGCTCTCCCGACTTCGGTCCAGCGGTAATCCTGTAATTTGATTGGTTGTTCTGCACCATGTGACCACCAGCATTAGTATAAATAGAGCGCTCCTGGTAATATGAATTAAAGATTGATATTGACTACACTTCTCGGCAAAGAACCAAAGTTACACAACAAACAATTTAGACCTGAAAACTGCATGTATCTCTGGATTTGTCAACTAGATTCATCTCGACAAAGAAATAAATATATTAATTTATTTTGATTTCATCACCAGGCAGCTATCTCATGTCATCACACTCGTCAGTGGCCATTTTCTGCATAATATCCATACAAATATGATCCATTGGCAGGAATTCACACTTTAGCACAATTGGGCATTAATTAGTAGTATTGAGAGTGCATATTACCTTTTTATCTGGCGGTTCAAAGTGTGTTCATCACTAGTTGATATATTGAATTAGTATATCATCATTTCACCATATATGGTCATATTGGACTTACCACAGAATAAACAGAATATCGTCAGACTTTGAATTCTTGTTTTATTATCTTTATTGAACGTGATATTGATATTCCCATGTGAATACAATACAATGCCATCAGCCTGGTATTTCATTAATGAATGTCGGATTTGACTTGATGCTACGGCGACCGACCAGAGTTGGACATCACTCAGAATAATATAGAACGCAAATGCGTCTCACCTGCCCACCTGACAGCATCACACTTTCAGTTATACAATATCTAGTTACGCTGGATATTACAGAATATTAACCAAGATCCAGCCCGGACAAGTCCCATTCAAAGTGATTTCAGAAAAAGGGCCATAACTCTTGAAAATTATACCGGAACTCGGAAAAACCTATACGCTGCACATTACAAGGCACTGGCCACATTCTAAAGGAAACTCACTGTAAATCGACAAGTACAACTTACATCATGTAGATGGAGCGACTCAAAATCCCCCCTCTCATCCCAGCATCTCTGATGAGCAGGATGAGAGGGATTCTTTGAGTATAGGCTGCAGGCCTTGAGGGGTCACAATGCATATTCTAGAATATGCATTGTGACCCCGATAGGTCAAGGCCATACGAAAAAGAATCCCCCCTCTCATCCCAGCATCTCTGATGAGCAGGATGAGAGGGATTCTTTGAGTATAGGCCGTAGGCCTTGAGGGGTCACAATGCATATTCTAGAATATGCATTGTGACCCCGATAGGTCAAGGCCATACGAAAAAGAATTAGATACTAAACTTTCATGCCTTCCACTTTTTGCAAAAAGAGAAGTGGTGTTGACACCATGTCACAATTTGTACCCAATGAGCAGAGGACAACCTCAATAACAGGTCATTGCAGACCTACCTGGTGAACACGCCCTCTACCCCTGCCACCCCCATACCATCCACGATATCCCTGGTCAGTCTGAAAGGCACGGTCTCAGGCGTGGGGAGAATGTGACCCTGCTCAAATGCCACACCTGAAGAGTCCAATAAAGTTAACAGTGACAGACCTTGCCATTTGAAAACAAGAGGAGAGCTATAAACTGACTTCTTGAAAAAAATTTGAGAGTGAAATGTTAATTTAATATGAGAATGAATGTAGACTAATTAAGGCAGTATTAATTTAGGAACAGAGGAGAGGGATATTTTGGCGATCCCAATTGGCACCATTAGCGACGGAGTGTGATAACTGTCCTTGAATGGCAGTGAAGTAGTATGTACATATATGAGTCAACCCTAGCTAGTTCCCAGTATGTTTCAGTGGCCTCACATCATGACAAACAAGCTGTCACTAAGACTGCTAAAAATAGCAGTCTTTCTCTGCAGATGATCTGTCAAACATGTCACATTGTGGAGAGTCTGATCCAAGATCCTGGTGACAAACAGATTTGAAATGACAGCTTGGCACTGATTACGCATTTTGGAGAACTTATAGGCAGTCGCCTGTAATGGAGAAATGCTGCTCAATGGCCAGAGAGATGTCCGCTTACCTAGATCAATGTGAACCAGCTCTGCTGTATTACAGTCTATTAGAATGTTCTGTACATGGCGATCACCCAGGCCCAGAATATAGCCCACTGAAAATGGAAATAGAGACGAGACTGTCAAAACACTGTGCATTTATTCACTCACTCACTTTTTTTAACGTATCATTAAGAATTGTGAAGAACTGCTACCATTGTGAACATCCATATAGCAGCGTCCGATCCGACATTCAATATTAGGCCTCCTTCCATAAATGAATTTCTGCGTCAATAAACGAAAGACCTATTTCGTATGACAGAGGTTACTTTTGCAGAAATGGCAGTGTAAGTCAGAGTTGTACACAGTGCCACCTGGTCTGAGAAAATTATTTTTCCTAGTTATTTTACCCTTGAGTTGTTCCCCTTTATTTCCAAGTTGACCAATCAGCACAACTTTCACAAAGCTGAGAAATTCATGATGGCAGTATCGTAACTACCTAATGTGGATCACGCATTCTGGTTCAAGCTAGTATCAGCTGCTCCCAATGTACCTTTATAGGCTGGCTGGCCGGATTTCTTTCCAATTTATCCACAGGCCAATGAAAAACTGGTATTTCTTTTTGAAAATTTGAACTGACTAATCAAATATTTCAAAACTGAAAGAGATCCCATGATGCACTGGTGTTTCTATAAATTCCATTCATCAATCAGGTTTGTCAGTCAACTTACAATGGCCATTTCAGCCAAGGCAGCATACAGAGGTTCACAATGCACACGCAAGAGTTGAGCTTTTATTGAACATACAATATGTACACTGTTACAACCAGAGAATAGTGGCTGACCTATAGAGTTGGTGGCGACACTCTTGGTGTAGGCCATACGTCTGTCATACCACACGGCTGGATCCAAGTATTTCTCCAGAAAGAAATGGCGGAAGACAGGCTGAAACTGTGTACAAGTGTCCAAATACACCTTGTGTTTCTTCTCTAAGTTATGGTCATCATGGACAGCCTGCAAAATATGACACAATACAAAGAACACGAAGAAGGCAAACTTTTCAAAGGTTAAAGAGACAACAAAGGTCAATATAGGCATGCTGGCATTTCTTTTCCGAACAAAGTAAACTGAACATCTTTTCTAAAACAAATGAAAGACAAATACAATCGAAGTTGTCTTCGCTAATGTAAGGATGAAATAGCATAAACTTGAAGAGTGGAGCATAATTACTGTCATTTTTCGGCGACAGTCAATGGGGGCCAGGTCCTGGGGTCTGTAACGAGCATGTGCACCCTTTATTCCTGCCCCTGAGTTACCCGCCAGGTACTCCCCCAGGGGTTGTGTCCCTTCACACCATTCCAGGAGACCACTCCTCTGAGACAGGGGCACAACCTGCGAGAAAACAGTAGAATTTTCAATATGCTTCATTTGATAGTTACATACTTTTGAAAGGAAAGTTTTGGATTGGCTGGTTGGTTGTTTGAAGTTTTAACGTCGCACCTAACCTTCTTGGTCACACAGCGACGATGACCCAAACAAACATACACTAGCAAAACCCTAACCCTAACAAAAACCTAACCAAAACTACAAAAAAAATTGAATTTCGAATTTTGAAAATTAGGCTCTACAGACACTGATCACAATGGATCCTCAGAGAGCCCAATCTGTTTGGTACTTTAGTTTTGGAAGACTGTTCATCTAACTTCTTCAACTTTTAGAACCTATAGCTACCGACTAAAATACCAAAGCATTTATCTCATTTGTCTGTCTGACTGTCAAAGAATGGAGGACTTGAACAATACCAACTATCCTGTGATTGCCACTTCCTGTTTGTCAAGTATGGCCAAGTTAACCCATCAACTGACAGAACTAGCAATTCCTGTTCACCTTCTGATTCTATTGTGCAGGTCTCCCATTCAAAGTTTACGATGCCTTAATTAAATTAAACTTAATTAAATGAGCCAGTACCTTGTACGTTCGAACTTTGAGTTTGCGTTTTCTGCTTTGAGCATCCTTCTGTAAGAGAGCATTGACCATCTCAAAGACCTGCTGCATCACTGCATCCTGACGAAGGTCATCACGCCCCTGAGGGACGGCAAACAAATAAGTGAGGCATTATGATAGCAAAATACCAGAATATAGATGAGACATCTAAAAATAACAAGCAAATGATCTTTAATCTGAAAGCTGGCATGATCAAATCAACACTTTATTGGAACTTATCCATCAATTGCTGCTGCCACATAAAAGTGCAACTTTATGGAAGAAATTCAAAATGTAGCAAGGAAGCAATCAGAGATTGCTCAATTGTATGCCCCCCTTCCGCTTTAATCCGACACTGCTCCACCATTGTTCTGTTTTGTATTGGTCTGTGGAGGCCTAATTTGGCTAATTATAATAATTCTGTTTCAGTCACTTTTTTCGGCATGCCTCGCATAATACATGTACATATTCCACCCGGGACTTTCGCCAAATTCAAAAATGTGACCTGGTTATGAGACCTACATTCCTTGGGAGTATATTGTGGTGAAATTATGAAGCGATCGTGAACTTTGAATTTTGCATCCAATTCCCTCTTTTTGGGGCAATTTCATACTTCAGGACCTATGTGATCTACTTTGGAATGTGCTTTGGACAAATAAATATATCCCATTCATTTAGGATTGATGAACAAAAGGCCATAACTCTTGAAAATATAACCGAAAGCAGAGAAACTTCACGCTGCACAACTATGGGGTACTGACCACATATCATGCAAATTCCGTAATTGTCCATACAATATTAACCGAGATCCAGCCCGGACAAGTCCCAATTCACAAAGATTTCAAGAACAAAAGGGCCATAACTCTTGAAATATACGCGAAACGCGGAGAAACTTCACACTGCACAACTACAGGGCACTCACCACATATCCTGCAAATTCCATACTTGTCCATACAATATTAACCGAGATCCAGCCTGGACAAGTCCCAATTCACAAAGACTTGATGAACAAAGGGCCATAACTCTTGAAAATATATGCGAAACGCGAAGAAACTTCACGCTGCACAACTACAGGGCACTGACCACATACCCTGCAAATTTCATAATTGTCCATACAATATTAACCAAGATCCAGCTCGGACAAGTCCCAATTCACGGAGATTTCAGGAACAAAGGGCCATAACTCTTGAAAATATAGGCGGAACGGGGAGAAACTTTACGCTGCACAACTGTGGGGCACTGACCACATGTCATGCAAATTTCATACTTGTTCATACAATATTAACCAAGATCCAGCCTGGACAAGTCCCATTCACAGAGATTTCAGAAAAAGGGCCATAACTCTTGAAAATGATACCGGAACTCGGAAAAAACTCTACGCTGCACAACTATGAGCCACTGGCCACATTCCATGCAAGTTTCAATCCTGTCCATCAATTATTAACCGAGATATCGCGCGGACAACAAATTCGGACGGACAGACAGACAGACGGACAGACGGACGGACAAAGCGATCGCTATATGCCCCCCGTCTAGTTAGAGGGGGGGCATAATAAAATAAAGCTCCAATAAAACTGATAAAATAGAGGACATCAACATTCATCTTGTTCATCGAAGAAGCAATCAGTCAAAATGCAGCACAACCACATTGTAGACAGAAAATAGTCAATTCTACCTTGACAAGCTGTCGCCTCCATTTCCCATCAGAGCAGATACAGGTGATGATTTTAGGGAGGTTCACTCCACCGGCCAGTTTAAATGTGGGCTGGAAGCCTACAACATGGGTGATGTCGTTATACTCACAGCTCGGGTCAACCTATCAGGATAAGAGAGAAATAAACTCATCCAACAGGAATCATTGAAAGGGGTAATTGGATAGGTCTTGAATGGCAACTCCTGCAGCAATCCAATATGAGAATTAATTTTGTTGTTTTGTTTTCAGTTTATCTGTCACATTCTGTTTCTATTGTTTCTAATCAGACCACCATTGTAGATCTATGGGATATAGCACAAAGATTATAGAACTACATCAGTGTTCACAGAACCACAGATTTCAACATACACCTGCACATTTTACATGTTTGACATGTAACAACTAGAGGTTCCGCTTTGACCCTTGAGTTGCCGCTCCGGCATGAAGCCTATGCTGGTTGTTTTTTTAAGCAAAAACATACGTCTCCCCCAACCTCCCACCTTGCCTTGAGTGGGCACATAATTTAAGGGAAAGTGCTATAAAATGAATGTAGCAATAAGTATCCTAAACGAAGCTGCGCATCTAAAAATATTAATTACAAAGAGGCGATTTTCATTGTTGCAGTAACCCAGTGAGGAGTCAGGATTTATATAGCAATGAGTGGATTGCCGACATCTACAGAATCCAACCAATGTGAAATACATGTAAATGTGAAGCATCGACTATTTCGAAACGGATCACATTATAGGAAAGATGCAAAACATACAAGAGCAACACCTAGAGTGTACATGCTGTACCGTATAGAAGTTTCATGCATCTGCCTTCAGTAGTTTCCAAGATATGGAGTGAACAAAAATTGGACAGACAGATAAGCACATTTTGCATGGACCCACGCAAGCACTAGCTCACACCAATACCTAATTAGATCATAAGGCCATTTCAATGAAGCTTCCATCCAAGTTTGGTGAAATTTCATCCAGTAGTTCTCCATATATCTTGTAGACAAGAGTAGTCCTGTACATAGCTGGACATCAGAAACAGATGGATGCATGCAAACAAACCAAAACCTAATCAGATGAGGAGGCCATCACGATAAAGCTGCCATCCAAGTTCGGGGAAATTCCATCCAGTAGTTCTTCAGATATTTTACAGACAAGGCTTGTCTATACATGTACAAGTAGACAGACGGATGAACACCAAATACGCGCGCACACCAAAACGTTTATAATAAGATGCGGAGGCCATTCCAATAAAGATTCCATGCAAGTCTGGTGAAGTTCACCAGAGGCCATCACGATGAAGCTTCGATCCAAGTTCGGGGAAATTCCGTCCAGTAGTTCTCCAGATATCTTACAGGCAAGGCCTGTCTATACATGTATAAGTAGATGGACAGGCAGACAGACAACATACCCAGACGAACGCATGCATGCATACTGAAACCTAATCAGATGAGCCCATTGCAATGAAGCTTCCACCCAAGTTTGGCGAAATTCCGTTTGGTAGTTCTCCAGATATCTTGCAGACAAGGTTTGTATATACATGTACAAGTAGATGGACGGACGGATGGACACGAACGAACGCTCGCACACACACACCAAAACCTAATCAGACGAGGGGCTATCCCAATGAAGCTTCCATCCAAGTTTAGTGAAATTCCGTCAAGTAGTTCTCCAGATATCTTGCAGACACGGCCTGTATATACATGAACAATTAGATGGACGGACGATGGACATGGATAAATGCACACACACACCCAAACCTAATCAAATGAGGGGGCTATCCCAATGAACCTTCCATCCAAGTTTGGCGAAATTCTGTCCAGTAGTTGTTCAGATATCTTGCAGAAAGGGCCTGTATATACATATACAAGTACATGGACAGACGGACGGACACCGAACATGGACGAACGCACACACAAACCAAAACCTAATCAGATGAGAGGACTATCCCAATAAAGCTTCCATCCAAGTTTGGTGAACTTCCGTCACGTAGTTCTCCAGATATCTTGCAGACAAGGCCTGTATATATACATGTACAAGTAGATGAACGGACGGACGGACACCCGACACGGATGAATGCATGCACACATACACCAAAACCTGATCAAATGAGGGGGCTATCCCAATGAAGCTTCCATCCAAGTTTGGTGAAATTCCATCCAGTAGTTCTCAAGATATCTTGCAGACAAGGCCTGTATATACATGTACAAGTAGATGGACGGACGGACGGACACCGGACACGGATGAACGCATGCACACACACCAAAACCTAATCAAATGAGGGGGCTATCCCAATGAAGCTTCCATCCAAGTTTGGTGAAATTCCGTCCAGTAGTTCTCAAGATATCTTGCAGACAAGGCCTGTATATACATGTACAAGTAGATGGACGGACGGACGGACACCGGACACGGATGAATGCATGCACACACACCAAAACCTAATCAAATGAAGGGGCTATCCCACTGAAGCTTCCATCCAAGTTTGGTGAAATTCCGTCCAGTAGTTCTCAAGATATCTTGCAGATATACATGTACAAGTAGATGGACGGACGGACGTACACCGGACACGGATGAATGCACGTACACACCCCAAAACCTAATCAAATGAGGGGGCTATCCCAATGAAGCTTCAATCCAAGTTTGGTGAAATTCCATTCAGTAGTTCTCAAGATATCTTGCAGACAAGGCAAGGGGACGGACATCCATCCATCCATCCATCCATCCAGACAGACAGCACAAACACTAGATGTCTCCCCCCAACATAGTTGGGGGAGACATAATTAATTTTCCCTAGTTACACTCTTGCTTGGATTCAGTGACCTTGAACCTTTTACCTCAAAATCAACAAGCGTTTTTCTTTCCTCCAAGATTATTAGCGCTAATACAGGTAATCGGTTAACCATTTGATGATGGTGCTCTTCAGTTACAAAATTGGTACCCAGATATCCAAAAATCTGACAATGACCCCTTCAGAATTAGGGAAATTGGGGGAAAAAAAACATGTTTTAGACTAGAATGATAAAAATGTTCTATGTCCGGTGACAAATGCTTAAACAGTACAAATTTGATTACAATTAACATAATTTCTGTATCCCAAAACAGTTTATCTCTGCCAACATGTGAGTTCTGTTATTGTATATACCCATTCTTGGACAACTTCCTGCTATGAGCAGTAGACGTCTGCAAACTTCTTGTAGTATATGAACCGGATATTATCATTCTGTCATTCTGGAAAACCAAAACATATTGTTTCGCTTATGATTACCCCATATTAAGGGACAATGATACTTTCGTAGACTATATACCATGTAGAGAATTCCACGACATTCAGGGTTTGAGAAGTATAAGAAGCTCGCAATACTGGTTGCATGCTTTGTTGAGCCGACATCTTACCTTTGTTGGTACTGTGGGATTAACCACTCTCTCCAGGTTCTTCAACCGCATGATCATCAAGGAGCCAGACAATGGTAAAGGTCCTACAATCACACATATAGACCTTTCAACATAATAACAACATAAAACATCTATGGAAGGACAGCGTTTATTCAGCATCTCTCGTGACAAAAAAAAATCTCTATACATGAGCAGAGTAAAGCGTATACATGACAATATGACAATATTGACTGAGGGACGAATGAAGTGAAGAACTGGGAGATCATTTAACAATGGTTATGATGAGACAAGTTCACTTCCCTTTCAGATCAGCTAGCACTAAATACTTGTTTGAATTATGCTTGAAAGCATCAGTAGAGATACTATATTCCAGTAATACAGTATTCAACCCTTACTTGTTTCCTTCTTGTGTTGTTCCACATTCCAGTTAGCCAGCTCTATATAGGCCACACATAACTTCTCCATGTCTTTCAGTACTTCGCCAACTTGAGACATCTTCAGTTTTTCCACCATCGCTTTCGCTGCCAGCACTCTGTCCTGGGTAGACAGAAGTATAATTTATCATATGACTTTTATTTTCTAGATTACAACAAAATCAGAAAATCGGATTATAAACATTATAATGTAACACATTAAAATTCAAGAAATGCATTTATCACATGAGAATAATTATATGAAGAATGTTCATTAAATCTTTCATTAAATTCTTGGAAGGAAATCCAATTATACAGATATGTATCACATCAAGCAATATATTTATTAAATAGCATTGATCTGAATCTGTGTCACCACTCAAGACTGCAATCAGTTGGATAAACTATAGCGAACATGTGTGGCATTACTATGCTATCTGCCTCCTATGTGTGTTTGTCTATTAACATTTGATGTAGTGATCCCCATTTCAGTTGTGTCTGACCACATACAGCTCATGAACCGAGCGTTGCACAGCTGTCAATGTCAGACTGCGCACAATGTCATTAATCTTATCTTGGTAATTTGGGGCTGTTGGGGGACAACAGTAGAGTAAATATGCTGTGCCAACAATTCTCATACCTCCTCCACTGGTACAGTTTCAACTGAAGATTTGCCCAGTTTGCCTCGTTTCCCTGCCTTAGTCTGTTGTAGGAATTCTGTATCCTTGTTAGCATGGGCCAGAGCCAAGATGATGAACAGTGTCTGATAGGGATGTTCAATGGCCGTTCTCTCTATCAACTGAAAAACAAACTCACAAGCTTCACAATAAAGTAAATAAACAGGGAAAGCACTTACTTTATATTACCATGACGATAAGCACACATTGACAACGAAGTTCACAGATTCTATAGACTTCCAACTATGGACCCAAATTCACGTTATCCTCACTGTAACTATTCAGAATTGATATTCAACTGTCATACACAATTTTTTCATTATTCCTTATTTCTTTATCTAAATTATTATTTCACAACTTGAACCAAAAGTATTTCAAAATTAGTTTTCAAAATTATACATTTTATACATCACAACCTTTTCTTTCAAACATAGATTCCTTCAAAGGCACTTGTAAGTTTCACCTAATATTTGATATAACCTAACTATGAACCTGAACATATTTTGATCTCAATTGTTCACCTTGGAAACATCATAAGGAACAACATAGCATAAATTTGTAGTAAATGTAAAAGTTATTATCCACAAAATAAAACCAGTTTTACATGCATACGCCATCACGAAACAATCTTACTGTTATGATGCTGTACTTAGACCATCTTTTGTTTTCTCAATTGTAACTGATTTTATGTTGTGTAGATATAGTAGTTTTTAGTGTGGCCTTGCAGCAGTAATCTATATACATGTTTACACTTTGACAATGACCTCATTCTGCACTGTGTGTGTATTCTATTTTTGGCGAAGAACTGTGGAGAATTTTCCAGCATGTGCTAGAGTGAGTGAGTGAATAGAATTTAACGTCGCATTCAACAATATTTCAGCTATATCATGACGAACCAACTAAGCATCACCCAGCCCAGTTGTGTTCCTGCTACTTCAAAGAAGAAATCTTTGAAGCAGCATGAAACCAGACACCCTCCATCCACCCTATAAAACACTGAGGACAGCGCACAAGACTCAGACAGGACGCTTACATGATGCAACAGAGACAAGTGATATTACAGTGCTAGACATCACATTATCAAGTTCATGTTGCTTCTCAGCAAAATGCATTGAAGCAACAGGAACCTGAACCCACCCAACCACCCGCTGTGCTAGAATGATCAGGCAAGCCCTGGAATGTTCCAGGCAGTTGTTTACTGCCTCATGTATGACATCATTCTCTGGAAATTCTCTGTGGGTATATATAAGGAGTGTTGGCACAGCCAGGAGAAACCATTCAGCTTGTGAGCCGACGGTGATATTAGACTGTTCTCCAGCCTGTGAGTTGAACGGTATATTGACATTCTGTAATATAGAGAGATTGGCTTACACCCATCTCATTGAGCAAGATCATGAAACTGGTGCAGGAACTTATGGACTGTTGACAGATGTTTTAACACAAAGGAGCTTGTGTGGAATTACTAGTTATTGGAACACAGAATTGCTGGTTGGAGTCTCTTGTTGGGGACTTGTGTAATTTCAATGTGAAGTCGACGTTGTTGGGGTTCCCGTAGTGCTGTTCCTCGTTTGAGTTAACAAAATTGGACTTGAACGTCCATCGTCACTGGACTGCTTTTTGGAGTGTGAAATGCATAGATTTCACAAGGAGTGGACAACAGGATTGAACACAGGACAAAGAAACTGGGAGGAGTACAAAAATGCTAGGAAGAAAACGGACTGAATTGGGCACATAATGGACTGTGTACAAACTTTTAAGGAACATTTAAGCTGCCTGGTACACTATTTTAAGATATTGTAGTTAGCCTGAAGTTGCGACATTGTACAACTTTTTGTAACTGTTTCTATTTTCTGGTTGGTTAATTATATAAAATCTTTAACTGAACCATCTGGTCTGTTGTAGTAATTTTGTTTGACCACTGTTTGGCGGCAGATTTAGCAAACTTCTTCTGACTCTGTTTTAAGCAATCTAATAAATTTGTGGGTGCATAACATTTATATTGAAGAAGTTGTCAAGAAAAATATTTCATTGAGCAAAATATATTAATCAATTGAAGTGTGCTATAGTGTTGTACCCTGTCTAGAGTGAGTTTAAAGAGTTGATGATACTGATTTGTGGTGCTCATCCTGGCCGCCAACTGGTACATCAAGGGAAGGAACTTGTATGTCTTCACTCCATCAACAGCATCCTGAAATAATGAAACATCAGGTACATTATCAACAAGGACTACAAACTCTCAGGCACTGATTGAAAATTTCCCCCATGCGTGAACTGTTATAATTCCACATTTCATAGCAAAGTTTATTTGTTTATTTTTTAACCAGCTAATTTCAAATTTGATGACTCACCAGAATGAACTCGTTCACTTCAGACACAGTGGCATTGTCAAACCAGAGGGAGACAACTCTGAATATACGAAGATCATGTTTGTCACCACATTTTAGGCATTTGATGTAACTTTCCAAAGCACGAAGAAGAAAACTTGTTCTGTCCTCATGTAAGCCTGCTAACTCCGCATCATCAATTTCACTCTGTTTCTCCAGCGTCCTGAGATATCGACTACAAGGGTATAAAAGCCAGAAAATTCACCGGTGTATTGATTGCAGTTGCATCGAACGAGATACCATATACCCAAGTTGACTTCTCTGTCACTTCAAATTAGCCTTGATATATCAGCCCACCAGCCTTGTTCAAAATAATTTATAAATAGACACGAAAAGTCATTGACCTCAAATTCAATCTGTATTGGGTATTTTCTGATAGGCTTATCTGGTTTGTGGATTAAATTTACGCCTAAGATTTGAATGCTTTCAGTGATCCGATCTATCAAGGCTGATTGGAAGTGTGAACAGAGAAGTCGGCTTGTGTATGAAGATGTCGAGATACCATGTGTTCACCACGTTCATAAAATGTAATATATTACAGAAACTCTCTGAATGGATTTGTTTTCTTCAAAATTTCCTCAAAAATTTATTTTTGAAAATTTGAATTGTCCAATCAAAAAGTATCTCAAAATTGAAGATATTCCTTTGATTTCCATAATAATCCATTACATCAACTACTACAATCACAAAAGAATAACATTTGATTATCACATCATGATACATTGCAACAGAAACTTGGATGAACGGGTTGAAACTTCATTCAAATTGTTATATTTTCTGATGCTAATAAAAAATTACTTACTCTTTTTTGTCGGCAAGAACCCTGTATCTTTCCATTTCCTCCTTGGCTTTCTTCACCAAATTCTGTTTGGACTCGAATGTGCTCGACTTCATGTAGTTAACGATGTTCTGATACTGGGCGTCAGCGTAACGAGCCAAGGACAGGTATGCATCTAGAGCAAATCCTCCCTTGTCACCGTGAGATTCTAACCATTCAACAGCCTGGTCAAGAGAAAGGAGATATTTGTGTGTAATAAATATCCACACCTTATAAAAATCAACTGCCCATCCCACAAATTAAACGAGTTAATCACTTTAAAACTGGACATCTGTATTGGTGTCATTGTCCCAATTTTACGAAGCACACATACATACCTTAATGAGGTAATTCTCCATGATAACGTTAGGACTGTCAGAGCGTGTCTCAGCCAGCCAATTACCATACATCATCAAAACATGGGGGAACACACGACTGGCTTCAGGATTGCCTCCCTTCATCTGCAATAAATATACAATCATGTTGAAGTTGAATTAATATACTATAAAACCAATTAACTCCAGTACAATATAAATATAGCATAATAGGTCATCCATCGCTGTGTTTGGGAAATTTTAATCCTGAAAGGTTTGGACAATTGGGAATTTTCTTTCAAAGTGACTCGATTGTGATGAATTATGACGAATTGAGCAGAGATCATTTTATTGTTGGAGCCAGTGGTCCATACTGAAGAAATGCACCCTATGATACATTATGGATCAACAACAGCGCGTCTCACTTTTTGAAGTATGTTGATGATCTATCTACCCATCAAGAAACTCCGAATTACATCTGACCTTATCTAGTTTGCTGATCAGTGTCTTCATGAGGTATTTCCCCGTGGCATGCTCTGATCGAGCCCAATATAGACACGCCTCCTGTATCTGCCAGGAGAGATGAACTTCAATCTCAGGTGTCTGTAACTCCTTCAGCTGATGTATCACATGACCAGCCAACTGTAATATCAGAATCAAGTGTGGAGGGAAAGCAAAATTACAACTGACAAACACATGTCTAGACAGTCAAAACCAGAACAATATACTCTATCACATTGTGATGAGATGACAAACACATTAAGAGGTATTGCTACCTTTGATCTAGATAACTAAGTTTACATGATTAGATAGAGGAAATTCCATGATCTGCATTAGGTCATGTCAAGCATTTTGAACACACACACTGTGAAAGAGGTTGTATGATAATTTCAAAGAGCTACAATCAGCTATAATGAGGAAATTGCACAATTCTGTGATTGTCATTCCCTTTCTGTCGTTTCTGGCCTAATTAACAAAACAAGTGACAAGTCATTTGTATGCCTTCCCTCAGCTAAGCTTGTTGTCATAATTACCAAGCCTGGGTTTGGAATCTCAAAAAAATGAAGCCCGAAAATAAGTACCTGATATATCTAATAAACCCCCTGCAAATCAGAATGAGATAGAACCTCTTCATTTAAAGGTATCATGGGTTAGAAGGTCATGTTATATACCATGGCATATCCCCAGATCTATGGGGGTGATGGTTAACGTCCTCTGCTTTATTTTCCATGCATGTAATACCATATTGTCCAAGTTCACCTGCATCAGATTTTGTCACCTCATACCTCATATCTGCCTGCTTCACGAGCCATTCTCACAAGCTTCTCCAGTTGTTGGACAAGTCCGATATAGACCTCTCTCTCCCTGTGACCTCGCTTCACTAGTATCTGTAGGAGGCGACACTGCACAGTCAATGTGGGCTCGATAAACTCAAACTCATTCAGGTCAATGTACTGGGCCCGTCCCCACTTGTCCAGGACAGCAGTCACTTCCCTGCCACTAAAATATATTGAAGAAATTCTATATGCATCACATTTGCCCACAAATTGTGTTGGCTAGCAGGTTGAGCACATTTTGACCAGGGCGCAATAGTTGTTTCATTTATCAATTCTGTTATTAAACAGAGGCAATTTCTTATCTCATAATTATTCCAATCAGTTGCTTCCTTCATCAGGAACTGCATTTTCTTTCTCAAATATTAGTAAATTATTAAATTGTGGTTTTTTATGGTTACATTCCACTACTCAAAACCTAATTATATCAGCAGTACTTTTCTCAATACTTGGTATATTAGCTAGTACAAATGTTTTCATATATAAAATGAATCAAACGCTGATAGTATGGTACCTTTCATCAGATTGAAGGAGGTCATCTATCCTGTTGAGACTGTGTAGTTTACTAAGAACTGGGTACAATGACCGGGTACTCTCCAAACTGGCCTCATTCAGCAGTTTCACAGACACTTGTCTACAAGGAGAGGAGAGAATTTATACAGCAAATGAATATATAAGTCAAAATGCATTTATTTAATGATGGACCTAATGTCGTAATAAACAGAAATTTCCAAATAAAAATCTGCTGTGGATAGAGAACGGCCGTTGTTAAATTCTGTCCTTTTAGTAATGGTTTTGGCTAGTACATTGTTTAAAAGACAGGAGACCAGATGCATTTCTTAAACTGCCTATTCCATACTAGGACTCCTCCACAGAAAAAAAACATTGGCCAGTATTAAGGTGAAATTTGGGTGTGACTGTATCTTTTCTGGCACTAGCCCTGGTATTATAAACATGTCTAACAGCATTCCATTATCTACAATTCAAAAACACTTGTGTCAATAACATCGAGCTAACCATGCAATTACTACACATTTTAGCAAGGTTATGTGAAATGTACAGGTGCAGGTGTTCATTAGGAGATTCCATTTCACAAGTCGGGTGAGGAAAGGGACGTCTGCTCTCATACAAGTAACAATCGAATAAAGCAAATAAATTACAAGATGAAATTTTCTTCTCAAGTTTAACTGTTGTTTCCATCGGGAAATTGATCAACAAAGCAACACAAATCGGCATATATCCAACAGCTGAAAAAATCACTCCCCATTTGATAGACCACATAAACTCGTCCACTGACTGGCTCGATGCCAACCGAGACAGGAGCATCGTCCCAACATCAGCAGACGCGTTTTTTCCAAAAAGGGAGAGAAAGGTTGTCAAAGTTTAAAATATGTTTTCAACCTTTCATTGTAATCTTTGTTGATAATCAATTTGAGTAGTGCAATAGAATAGAAATAATGTTTTCATAGGTGTGCTAAATGGTTATTTATGCATGGTTACCGTTAGCGTGGGAAAGTTTATAAATTATAAAAATTTTAACTTTCCCAAACTAACCGTGCATAAAATAACCATTTTAGCACGCCTATGAAAACATTATTTCTTAAATATATTCTGGTGCTAACTGATTAAGGCATTTGAGCATTTACAGGGTTCCCAACCTTCATGAAAAATGTTTTTCCAGAATTTCAAGGATCGGGGTTCATACACCTTGAAGCTTCCAATTTTCAAGACCTTTTCACGGTAATATTTCCTGTTTTCAAGGCTCCAGTCATATTACTACCAGTGTCAAGGAAACTATATACAGATAAATTTTCTGCACATTTTATTTTTACTTGAACATGATTAAATATGAATGTCCTGTCAACAAACATATGATCATGCATTGTCTTTCAAACAGACTTAACATTCAAATGCTTTTAAATGGCATCCAACAACATAACCAACAAGAAAAAAAAGGTAATTTTTTACATCACAGATAAATTCAAGAACTTTCCAGGACCAATAAACAAAAAGTATTTTCAAGGCATGGAAACTGGTATTATAAAATTCAAGGACTGTTGTTAGAAAGGGTATTCTCTCATTTACATATGGAGCTATTTGAGCTTGACCAAAACCTCATTGGTGGTAGTTTGATATGACAGCTGAACAATCACTGGACTGGATCCATTTTGTAATCGCTGCAACTTATTTGCATACTGTTGCAGTTATCATACACCATGTCACAGTAATCAAACCGTGGTTAAATTAATACGTTCTATAACTGTAAGGACAGATCTTGACTCATGTCTTACTCATTTTACTCCTATTCAAACCTGCAGTGTGATATCTGCTACAGATGACATCACCATGTAGGTATCAGTTTCATGTAGGTTTCAGATTGTATCAATTACCTGGCCAAGTCAGAGAATGAGGAGATAACTCTAGCTGGCTGTTTCTCTTTCAAGGATTCCAGAGCACAATACAGGGACTGGTGGTACCCACTGCCTGCCTCTAAACTGCAATGGACAGTTGAAATAACATAAAGTAAACAAAGATATAGGAGAAGGTTGAAAGAATTTATGTCATTTATAGTCAAATAACTCATGGAATTTCACCAAAAAATCACAGTATATGACCAGTTTTCTGATATCCAGTAATTCCTCAATGACAAAGTTCTTCACAAAATGTTATTCTTCTTTCAGTAAGGGTTCATTATACATGGCAACAAATTGAACATCATTGAAACTGTGTCTTCAAGTAAACATATTTATATATTTTTCTGAACTGCATAAATAACTTCCTGCACAACTTACCTATTAGGTACATCCAAACTCCAATTGCCTAGTCTCCAAGCTGCTTCATATCGTAGCTCCTCCTGTTCAGGGTCAGAGGTCAAGTTCTCACGACTGGCACAATTTATGTATGTATCCAGTAGATGATACGCTCCACAATTCTGCAAAGCCTACATGCAAACATATATTTCAAATGTGATGTGAATATCAGTTTGAACTGAATGCAGTCAATTGGTTGAGTTAGACAAGAAATGAAGAGGCTATCAATAATATCTATCAAATTAAATATCTGACCAGAGATAATTACCATATTTCTGCTCAGGTATGTCTAACTCTCCTGGCAGTTATATTATTTATCCAAAGGCTAATCAAACAGAACAAAATCTTGCTATTATGTCAAAAGCATAAAAAAACTGAACCTAAATAGCATAACTCAAGTTGGAAAATTATAGTACACTTGGCAATCATCAATTACCTGAAGGAAGCCGGACTGTGTAGTCATCATTGGTTGGTTCATTTCCACAGTATAGGCCACCAGAGCTTTGTCCCATTTGTTCTCGTGCTCGTAGCTCTTGATCCTGAAATCAGGCAATAGTAGTGAGGATCATTATGTGCTGTTGAGAGAGATTAAGGAGCTAATAAAGGGAGTTTAACAGAGTATCCATGAAGATACAGTGCTTTGTTCCAACAGAAAACTGATGTGTAAATGATCACCATATATAGTGATCATGTCACATTGAACATGAATGTCAGATCTTCTACTCTTCATCTAACAATATCATATGATGAATGACTAACATCTGCAGTGGAAACGAGTGAGTGAGTGAGTGAATAGAATTTAATGTCGCTTTCAACAATATTTCAGCTATATCAAAACGAACCAACTAAGCACCACCTAAACCAGTTGTGTTCCTGCCACTTCAAAGAAGAAATCTTTGAAACAGCATGGAACCAGACACCCTCCATCCACCCTATAAAACACTGAGGACAGCACACAAGACACAGACAGGATGCTTATATGGTGCAATAAAGACAAGTGATATTACAGTGCTAGACATCACATATCAAGTTCCTGTTGCTTCTCAGCTAAATGCATTGAAGCAAGAGGAACCTGAACCCACACAACCACCCACCATGAATATCAGATCTTCCACTCTTCATCTAACAATATCATATGATGAATGACAAACATCTGCACTGAAAACAAACAGGGTAGATATGTGTCATGGGGAAATTGACATCCAGTGTTTCCCAATTCCCATTCTCATGGCATCAGATTGAATACCACTTACTGTTAGATATTCCCTCTGATTGCACTGGGGTTAAAAACGTGGCATCCAGTATTTTGTGTGGATGGCTCTTGGCTGATCAGCGTGATTTGTTACTAAAACGGAGCAGAGTTGGCTCTGGATGTCACAGCTAAACCAGATGTTGGACTATGTGCTGTTGTCAAATAGTTATGTAACTAACTTGTTTATTGTCTGTTAGATATGCTGGATGCATTTTCCATCTCTCGCGTTTGTACATACACGCTTCCTGTGTCAATCAATAAGGATAATGACTGAATTTCTGAACATTGTAGTCAGAGGGTCGACACACTGACATTTGTGATGGTTACATACTCTAACAATGGGAGAATGTTCAATATCTTACACCCTTCAAATCACATATTTGCTAGCCACAGCAGCTACAGCATAACTTTCATATGTTGCCTTGTGTGTGCTACCTACATGTAGCAGGGATTTACATTTGATGTGAGTTATTCCCCTTACACCCTGGATAGTTTCGCACATTCTGATTGGTTCCAGCCAAGCGCAGCTGCATCCAATTCAACAAAGCGGCAGGTCAATGAACTTACACTGGGCATTTTAGCCAAGGCCACAAACAGAGGTTCATCATGTAACTGTTTTGTCTAAAAAAGAAGCTCAAGCCATGACTATCACATAGACCATCCAAACAAATGTCACGTTTACCTGGACATGTTATCAGCAAACCTGCCCGCCCCACAACCATAGAGTCCATCAGGGTCACCTATAGAGACGTAAGCCTCCAGCAGCATCTCCTGAACATTGATCCCAGAGCCAGAAGAAATGGTGCTCAATTGTCCTAGGGTACCTTGGCTCCAGTCCTGAGAATCCCCTTGTGACTGGCTTCCTGATCGTGAACTCTGTGACACTGACTGTCTTTTCCCACCTCTTTTAACATCAGGCCTGTTAACTTTGCTATAATGGGAACAAGAGGTCATCTAAAATCACTGAAGAACTGAGCTTTTTTCCTACAAAGTAGGCTACCATCTGCAACTTGTCCGGTAGTCAGTCAGTGAGTTCATCCGAAGCCTTTCATCGGCAAAATAAGGAGAACCGTTGACATTAGAACCTTCATTTTTTGCATGAAGGTGCATTGGGGACTGTTACCAGCAAGTTCTGAGCTGACCTACTTTCTGGTGATTTTTAATGAAAATCACTGGTGATTCTGAATTGAGCTGTGACCATCTTAATATAGGCAGGATTTCAACTTGGGGCAGGGGGATTTCCAAGAGTTCAGTGCGCGTCGGAGTCCTAATGCCTACGGCAGATTCTCAAATAAAGTAGGCCACTTTTCTGTCAAATTGTCTGTCCAACCAAAAAATGACATTAGCAACTTTAAAAGTCAAAAAAAAAAAAGTCTGTGACATGTAATGTTTGCTAAGCCAACCCGGTTGTGTAATATAAGCATATGTGAATATAAACAGTTTTACCCTGTACATTCCCTATCTGCATTATAATAGAGAGACAGAAATGTAAATGTTGCTAATGTCATTTGTTCTAATGTCATTTGTCTGTCAAACTTTTGTCAAATATTCACCACGAATCAAATGTCAATTAAATTATTCAAGGAAAGATTTACCATGGCACTAGCCTGACCTTATTAAGATATATGTACTATTGTTGGTGTATTAAATACAAATACATGGATACTGTGGATGTTTGAAAAATGTTGCTAATGTCATTTTTGTCAAACTCCCTTGACAGACATGACATTAGCAAAATTTTGAAAAGGCCCTATATTACAGCATGGGTGATGTCCTACACTGACATTGGTACAGATACATATTGTGATTGGCCTGATTCCACTGAGCATATGCAAGTGCTTGTCGAACAGGAAATTTCTTGTAATTATACAAAATAGATTTTGAGGCAAAAATGACATTAGCAACACAAATGTTGCTAATGTCATTTGCGTTTTGTCCCGCCAAATTAAAAACTGTACAAATAATTCATAGGGACACCTGTTTATTTTCATCTTATGCAATTCGTTGCTATGTTTTGATTAGTAAAATACAGGGCACATTGTTTGTTTATGATATTTTTGAATTTATAGGTGTTGCTAATGTCATGGTCTGTCAATGACAGACAGAAATGGGACATAGTGGCCTACTTTATTTGAGAATCTGCCCTACCCTACTTTGTAGGTCCTGTGACATTAGTCACACAGCCATGTCAATAATCCAATCACCATATTAAATATAAGCTAGCCTCAAGGTTGCAGATAAAATTCAAACAGTCATTCTAATAAATTTATTCACCTTTAAAAATCCTTAAAACAATGAAGAAATAATGAATTATCTACTAGATATATTGGACTATTTTGTCAACTTCCTGTTCTAACATGGCAGTGTGACTAACGTCACAGGACCTTGGAAATCCCCCTGCCCCAAGTTGAAATCCTGCCTATATTAAGATGGGCACAGCCCAAGTCAGAATCACCAGTGATTTTCATCAAAAATCAAGGTTCTAATGTCAACGGTTCTCTTTATTTTGCAGACGAAAGTTCTCGGATGGACTGACTGACTAGCGGACAATTTGCATATGGTAGCCTACTTCGTAGTAATAAATTTGATCACCTCATAATTTTAAATTAAATGATTTTTTTATTAGCAAGAGCTGGTTTAAATTCTAATACTGAAACTACGGATACAGTTCAGATCATAAATACTCTGGGCTCCATGTACATGCAATTTAGAACACATGCCAGGGGTCTTTATCTATCAACTGAACAGAAATATGAGTATTCATATTATATTTACAAGTATTGAACGTATTTGTGGCTGTAAAGTCCAGTCAAATTTTGTTGCTCAAACTGTGTTAACATAGTAGGCGAGCGGCAGATCCTAGAAAAGGGCCTTATTTTTCGAGTTTAATGCACCCACCCTACACACACCTGGATCATACATCATTTTAAAGCCTATGGTCTCCACTTTTCAGATCTACCTGCAGTACTGTTGAAATGTGGTGCCGTTGCCATGGAAACGAGCTCCAAAAAAGTCATGTTAGATTTACCATTTTCCTCACTATTGGAACACTTGATAATATGGATAACATAGATTCTTGGGTGCAAAGGTTCAAATGATGATCCAAGCGCAAAACTTGACATGGGTAGTCTAATTAGGACACTTTTTCCAGAAATTAATGTTAGCTAACTGAAATCCAAGATGGCGGCTATTTTCCAAGATGGCCGCCGAAGGACCCTGCTAATACCTGATTTTGTCAGAAAAAGTGATGAAATTTTACGATTGGAATTATTCTGACCTTCACGTATATACTTTTAGAGAGGGGAAAGCAGATTCTGGTATCTTTGTGTACTTCCAGATATATGTTCTAACATTCCTGAATCTGATGATGTCACTATTGAAGCGTTGTGCCATGATGTGACCAATTCGAGTTTGCAGTGTGTTATCATTGACTGGAGTTTTTGCATTAGTGATCCCATTTGATTGAGGTTATGTCTTAGTTACGCATTATTAAGTCTATATAATGTCCTTTACTAAAAGATTATTTCCATAATTTGATGCATGAGTAGGCTTATCTTGGAACAATACCTCACCTTAAATTGTGTTTCGGTCTAATCTGTGCCACCTGTTGGCCATTTTGGAATTTTAACAACCTTTACTTATTAGGGTTAATATAAATAAATGGGCTGTTCCTGTCTGTTGGTTGTTAGCAGAATGTTCCGAACTGACAAGGAGTTTATTTGGGATCAATTTGCTCACACTATTCACTGTACCCCCGAAGAACGTTGTACGGATTTAATTATTCAGTGTGCCCAAATAGGACACATGTCGGAAACTGGACCCTGGGTAATTTCACCTGGGTAATTAATCCCATGGAGTATTGTAACGCTGGATCATGGGAAATGTCATATCCATTGGGCTATCTTTCTGTTTGCCACCAAACATGGCAGGCTTATATACTGCATCAAGGAGAATGTTCAATTGGGCTTGATTTTCCACTATGCCCAATTGGAACCCACATCGAAAACTGGACCCAGGATAATGCCGCCTAAGTATTTTTCCTGAGAATTATATTCCCGCCCTGAAAATTAGTGCAATTACCTACTGGGTCCCAGGGAATGTTCTGTTGGATTTATTTTGAAATGAAATGCCTCCTCCAGAAGGGATTGAAAGTAACGTTAATAATAAATACTACAGGTCATTGTACAGGAAATTACATAAATATCTCCAGCGAGACTGGTTTGAACTTGAATGGGACAGTTCTGGACAGGAAACCGGCATGTAAGACACTACCGAATTATCGAATGTCTCATCAAGCTCATATAGGTAATACACTAGTAGTGGGGAAAGGACCAATGTGGTCGCATTGAGGCTCTTTTGTGTGAGGCTGATGACGTCACATCTGATGACGTCATGGACTTCCGGTGCGAGGTCACGTCCGGATCAAAGGTCAAAGAGCACTTCCGGTTACGTGCTATCCGAAGATGACGTGGCTTCCGGTGTCAATTGATGCATGCGCAGTCGGTCAGTAGCAGAAAAAAGGCATTTGGGTGGACGTTTTGGGGTCGAGGTGGGCCATCCTTGGTTTAAATGGGTCGTGTGAGATGTCATATTGAAGCGCTCGTGGGGTAGCGTCCGATTGAGGTGTCTTGTAATGGAACTGCCATCAATCTGCGCATGCGCAGTCGGGTAGTTGTAGAAAAAGGCCATTTGAATGGGCGTTTTGAGGCAGAGATGAACCATCCGTGATCTAAATGAGCCATGTGAGGTGTCATTTGGAAGGACTCGTGGAGTAGAGTCTGACTGTGGTTGCAGTGAAACTGCCGTTAGTCTAACACTAGGGAGTAAGTTCCCTATATTCTGTACCTAGTCCCATACGCAGACAGTTGAGAGAAAGAAAGATCAGCACGTTCACAGATGTATTTTAGTATTCCTCCATCACATCACACCCACACTGGGGGAGCCGCGTTGGGTGTGTTCATATAATAGTATGGCCGAAGATTGACACTCCGAATAGCGGATCCTGAATGGACAGGAATAACCGAAAATATGTTAAGCGGATAAGAGGGACCCTGACAGATGCAACATAAAATGACGGCTTCTGATTGGACAAGAGCAGTCGATGATGCATCTGATACACACCATGCTATTATGTAAACACACCCGACGCTACTGCTGGCCGACTGTGCATGCGCGGATTGACAGCACTTCCACTACAGACTACATCAGCCTGACTCTCTCCCACGAGTACTTCAATATGACACCTCACACGATGCATTTGGACAGTAAATGGTCCACCTCGACCCCATAATGTCCATTCAAATGTCTTTTTTCTACTACTGTCCGACTGTTCATGCGCAGATTGACGGCGACATCAATCTGACTCTACCCGAAAAGGGCTCCAAGATGGCACCCCACACGGCCCGTTTGGATCATGGATGGTCCACCTCGTTCCAAAACCGTCTATTCGAATGCCCTTTACCACTGGCGGCACTTCCATTAAAAACCACCCCAGTCTGATGTTCCCCCAGGTGCGCTTCAACATGACACCTCACACGAACCAATTGGACCACGAATGGTCCACCTCCAGCCCAAAACGCCCATTCAAATATTCTTTCTCTACTACTGCCCGACTGCACATGCGCAGATTGACGGCAGTTCCACTACAAACCACTCAAGTCGAACGCTATCCCACGAGCGCTTTAATGTGACACCTCACACGGCCCATTTGAACCAGGGATGACCCACTTCAACCCCAAAACGTCCACCCAAATGCCTTTTTCTAACCGAATGTGACATCATCAGAGAACAGCCTCAATGCGACCAGATTGGTGCGTTTCCTAATACTGATACTCGCTGGACTATTAGGAGTAGAGTGGGTGAGATTCTGTGGAAGCTAAAACCGCCTTATTATTTCCATAGGTCTACGCCGTGATTTGCTGGCCTGGATGAACACATTTTCATCATTGGTTGCATTCGGTTGCCCTGTTCTGCTCACTGAAAAGGACATTGAACAATCATACACTGGTTTATTTAGAAGGAAAATCTCATCATCCTTAGTCCTGATTCATCTGACAAAGCCGAACCATGACATTTTCGAACGCAACGTTGGTTATCTTAAGACGTACAACACTTTGTTCTCTCTACCACGGCTGATGCAAGAACAGCTATGAGCTAATAAAGTTGTAATCAATTGGCTAGGTGGAGACGTTACGGTTATGTTCAGCCCCCTCCCCCTCCCCCGGCCTCGATCATTGAGCTCATTGGCCCAAGACTACCTTTGAATGAAACTGAGGGCTGTTGCTGGTGCCGTTTAATTTACAGTAGTTGAAAAGCGAATTTTTGTGACAGGCGTCCTGGTGGTGTCGGTTTTCTCATACTTGTTTTATCACTTTCGATGACCAAAACTTGTATTAACAGGGATAATCGGCAGCCATCTTGGTTAATTTTCAATGCCAAATGAGTGACCCAATCGGACCATCCTTGCTAAGTTTCATTCTAGTATCATAATTTGAACGTTTGCATCTGAAAATCTCTGTTATGCACTTTAAATGTTTACCATAGTAAGACAAGCGTTCTGAGAACCTCGTCTTGTGGGATGATCCGCTGAAACTGCTGCAGTATTCAAAGCATATATGTAGAGCAAACTTTCCAAGTAGCCTACAGGTATACATGTAAAATTTGCCTAACAAAAACCTTATCATTGGCAAATTACTATGTCGAAACCCTCAAAATTTGAGCAAAAAAATAGTATTTCATCTCATAAACAGCACAGGCTCATTCGCTCATCATATGAGACATGTTTAACAAGTTTCATAATCATCCAATGAAACCTGACAAATTCATTTAACTTTTCAGTACATTTTTGTCTAACAAAAAACACTCTATAATTGGCAAATTACTAAGTCCAAAGACTTTTAATTTGGAAAAAAAAATCATCTCATAAATAGCACAGGTACATGCTTTAATCATATGTAACATGTGTATCAAGTTTCATAATCATTCAATAAAACTTGACAACTTCAGCAAACTTTTTATGTACACTTTTGCAAAACACAAAACTTGATCATTTTCCATAATTTGGACAAAAATTAATATTTCATCTCATAAATAGCACAGGTAAATCCTTCAATCATAAGAAACAGGTGTACCAAGTTTCATTATCATCCACTAACAGCTGACAACAGCAGCAAACTTTCTATGTACAGGTATACATGCCCACTTTTGCTAAACAAAAAACCTTATCATTTGCCATAATTTGGACAAAATTTAAATTTCATCTCATAAATAGCGCATGTACGCATGTACATTCTCTAATCATAAGAAACATGTGTACTAAGTTTCATAATCATCCAATGATAGCTGACAATTCTAACAAACTTTCTATGTAATCCCCTACAGATGTACATGTGCAAATTTGCTAAGCAAAAAACCTTATCATTCGATTTTAACATTGGAGCACTCTAGAATACCTGGGTGGTGCCGTAACTCACCCTTTTTGTGAATTTTTCTTGTTTTTTTTTAAATTTGTTAAACCAAAAACGTTATCATTTCCAGGGAGGTGATACCGACGACGACATCCTCTTTCCCCCTCTCACAATATCTCCCCTTCACTTCATAAGGCGAGGTAAATTTGAATAATCTAACCTCAAGTCGGGATGTAGTTTCCATAACGGTGCCGCGTTTTGACAATATGGCAGGTGAATTTGAAAAATAAAACGCATAATCCATGTGTATGTAGGTTAGTTGAGGTCTAGTACGTAAGCGTATCAAGTTTCAGTGCCGGAAAGAATTACCGGGAAAACTACCTAGGCGGCATTATCCACGGTTCAGTTTTCGATCTGAGTCTCAATTGGGCATAGTTGAAAAATACGATGCAGTACGTAAGCGTGTCACGTTTGGTGTCAATAACCCTTGACAGTTTGGAACAATTCATTATAATAATCACAGAGAGTAGAACAACCCAGTAAAACATACAGGTACATATATATAAAAGAAATGAGATTATAACTAGTATAGTGCTGAAAATACGGGTACAAAGTAGCTCATTCTACCGCCTCATATCAGATCCATATATCTACGAACTTCCCAACCATCCAATCATTTACCCAACCCACACAGATATATGGCAAAGTGACACAAATCCCAATAGATAGTACATTTCCCGGGGTGCAGTAAACATACGTGTCAAGTTCCAACATGGGATGAATTACCCATGTGGCATTATCCAGGGTCCAGTTTTCGACTGAGGCCCTAATTGAGCAAACTGAATAATTAAGCCCGCCGAGACAATCCCCGGGATACATTAAATAGTGCGTGTCACGGTTGGTCCCAAATACAACCCTTGTCAGTTCAAAAAAATCTTTTAACACACAGACAGGAATAATCCACATATATACGTTGTATATTGATCTGTAGTGTTGAAATAGTTGAAATAACAAAATGGCGACCAAGTGGTGTGGATTAGGTCGCAAGACATTTCATTGTGAGGGCTATCTCGGAGCTTAGACATCTTCATTCATCAAATTATGGCAAGAATCTTTGAGTAAAGGACATTATATAGACATACCAGTTGACGAGTAACTGAGACATAATCTCAGCAGAAGAGGATCGCTGATGCGAAAACTGTAATCACTGATAACACAATGCAAACTCGAATTGGTCACACCATGGCGCAACGCTTTTAAATTTACATCACCAGTGCAGAAATTATAGAACGTATCGCTGAGAGTACTTGTAGATACCAGAATCATTTTTCCCCTGGACAGAAACATATAAATGAACACCAAAATGAATCAAATCGCAAAATTTCATCACTTTCTCTGGCTAAATAAGGTATTACTAGGGTCAAATGGTGGCCATCTTGGAAAATAGCCGCCATCTTGGATTTCAGTTGACTAACAATATTTCATGGAAATGCGTCCTATTTAGAATATCTATGCTAAGTTTCGTGCTTGTTTCGTCATTTAAACACTTGCATTCAGGAATCTATATTATCCGTATTACAAAGTGTTCCATTAGTGACGAAAATGGCAAATCTAACACGACCTATTTAGACCTCGTTTCCATGGCAACAGCACCACATTTTGACAGTACTGCAGGTAGATTGGAAAAGCAGAGACCATCAGCTTCAAAATGATGTATAATCCATGTGTGTGTAGGGTGGGTGCATTAAGTCGTCTCTGGAGGTGCCCTGACCGCTCGCCTATAGTAGTATGGTACGTACCATCGCAGTGACTACATCTTCACCAAAATGATACCATAAGGGACCGTCGATTAGTGTGTCTCCGCTCTGGTACTGCTTCAGTGAAGGTGTCACCATTATGGTACCATATTGCTCCTGACACAATGTTTTCACTGGTGGAGAACTTATATGTGTAGAGGAGCTCATGTCTCTATTAAGATTGATAAGTTTGATGATCCCACCTACACGCACAAGTTTCTCACCAGTGAAAACATTGTGTACAGAGCAGTACGATACCACAACGACGACTACATATTCACCATAGACATACCACAGCGATACCGGAGCAGACACACAACCACTGTCGGTCTGTTCCAGAGTCGGTCTAATGTTTTCACTGGCGCGGAACTTGCGTGTGTAAGAGTGACCTACAGTGTATCATATATCCAGTAGATGACCTTACCTCTGAGTTTCACACCAGATCTCTGTATACAGCAGGGTGGTGAAGTAGGCTGAACAGTTCTGAGCAGCTTTAGCCACGTGTAGATAATCTATATCCAGCCATAGGTTGTTATGAAAAGGGGTGAGTACATGGCGACTGAAAATAACAGTTACCATCATTACAATTGCACTTTACTATTTCATTATAATTGTGTAATTTGTCATTATAGAATATTTGTGGATGTTACCATACAATTATAATTTTGCAATTTAATATTTCAGTATACATGTATTTATGGATGTTATCGTTCCATTATAATTGTGCACTTCACAGTTACATTAGATTGGACTTAACCATTGTATTATGATTTCAATTTACTATTCCATTATAAATGTGCACCTTATCGTCCCATTATGATTTTAAACTTTATTGTTCCCTTATAATTGTGCACTTCAGGATTTCATTTTACTTCCGCACTTTAGCATTCCATTATAATTGTGCACTTCCCTGTTACATTATAACTGTGGATTTACCATTCCATTATAATTGCACACTTCACTGTTATATTGTAATTGTGGACTTTACAATTTGATTATAATTGCGCACTTTACCATTCCAATATAATTGCGCATATTACCGTTCAATTAAAATTGTGTACTTTTGTTTACCATTCAATTATTATTTCATTTTAATTGTGCACTTTACCATTACATTATAATTGTGCATTTTACTATTCCATTATAACTGTGCACATTTACTGATGCATTATAATTGTGAACTTTATGGTGCAATTATAACTGTGGGCTTTACCATTCCAATATAATTGTGAACTTCACCATTCCATCATAATTGTGTAATTAACTGATGCATTATAATTGTGCACTTTACCATTCCATCATAATTGTGACCTTTACCATTCCTTTATTATTGTGGACTTTACAGTTCAATTACAATTGTGCCCTTTAGCATTCAATTGTAATTGTGCACTTTACCATATCATAAAAGTGAACTTTACCATTACAATTGTGGACTTTATCATACCTTTATAATTGTGGACTTAATACCATTGCATTATAATTGTGGACTTTACCATTACCATTCCATCATAATTGTGCACTTTATCATTCCATTATAATTGTGGACTTAATACCATTGCATTATAATTGTGGACTTAATCATTACATTACAATTGTGCACAATATCATTCCATTGTAATTGTGGACTTTACCATTCCATCACAATTGTGCATTTTACCATTCCATAATAATTATGGACTTTACCGTTCCTTTATTTATTGTGGACTTCACGGTTCCAAGAATTACTTGGGGATTGAGAGCCAGGGATAATGGTATTTTTTTCAATCGCCTAAATGTTTAGGAGTTACCTGTCCTTAGGCCGCTCCTTTTGACGTAGATGTTGGACCACTGAAAGCATCACACGTACAGACTCCTTGTTCATACAGATACTTTCTTGATCTGAAAAATTAATTGTCACAAATTTACATGACTGTCTTCTCCATTCTGAACGTGTACTATCCATAGCAAGCAGATCAACCATAAGACACCTGCATGTGAATTACATTCTACACTATAATTGGTACAAACAATAATCAAATTTAAACATGAATCAAGCAAAGCACTAAAAACCTATCAGCCTTGAAGGTACATGTATTTAAATAGGGTCCTGTTTGATGAACAAGCAGTTGATGCCAACAAATAGTAGGTCAATCTCACTTTGTGATAGACTTCTGCTCCATGACCATATGTGTGTGTTATGCAAGTTTGAAGCTCGCAAACGACGTCATTCAATTACGGTAATGAGAAAGCAGAGATTGGTCAACAGATATACAAACATGATGATAATACTCCCAAGGACAATATTGGTTGTAGTCTATAACGACATGTGTGTCTAGTGTAAGTTCAGTAAGAATAGGCCGTATCATACCTTAAGTATGAAGGTAATAATCAACTAACGACAAATGGACAAATTTGACCAGTGACCCAGAATTTTTTTTCGATAAACTGACACAGTTTTAACTGTTGACCTGGGAAAATATGGGTCAATCTTGCTGATTTTCAATAGGCTCCTGCTTTGTGACCACATGCCTGGGTGCTGTTTGGTGCTTCTAGGCATATTCATTCTTGAGATATGGTGGTAAACACGAAATGGAGACCGATTGACACACACACATACATGATGATGACAATACCCCCAGGCAAAATTTGGTTGAGAGTTAAAAAACTAATCCGGAAATATTTATCTTCAAATAATTCAATGTTATTCAGTTATGAACTGTGGCAAAATATGGAAAGATATTGATATTTGCAAACAATATCTTTGCCTGTAATTATTAGATGTTTTACAACTTACTACTAGTGAAATACTGTTCTTAACTCACATGAGATATTAAACACGAGGTCCAGTGTGACAGAACTATTTACTTACCAATATTGATGGGAAGGTAGGGGTGGTAGTGAGATTACTTACCAATATTGATGAGAAGGTAGGGGTGGTAGTGAGATTACTTACCAATATTGATGAAAAGGTAAAGGTGGTAGTGAGATTACTTACCAATATTGATGGGAAGGTAGGGGTGGTAGTGAGATTACTTACCAATATTGATGGGGTGGTAGTGGGATTACTTACCAATATTCATGTGAAGGTAGGAAGATTACTTACCAATATTGATGGGAAGATGGGAAGGTAGGGGTGGTAGTGGGATTACTTACCAATATTGATGAGAAGGTAGGGGTGGTAGTGAATTACTTACCAATATTGATGAAAGGTAGGGGTGGTAGTGGGATTACTTACCAATATTATTTGATGAGAAGGTAGCGGTGGTAATTGAGATTACTAAATATTGATGGGAAGGTAGGAGATTGGTAGTGAGATTACTTACCAATATTGATGGGAAGGTAGGGGTGGTAGTGAGATTACTTGCAATATTGATGGGAAAGGTAGGGGTGGTGAGTGAGATTACTTACCAATATTGATGGGAAGGTAGGGGTGGTAGTGAGATTACTTACCAATATTGCTGTGAAGGTAGGGGTGGTAGCGAGATGACTTACCAATATTGCTGGGAAGGTAGGGGTGGTAGTGAGATTACTTACCAATATTACTGGGAAGGTAGGGGTGGTAGTGAGATTACTCACCAATATTACTGGGAAGGTAGGGGTGGTAGCGAGATTACTTACCAATATTGATGGGAAGGTAGGGTGGTAGTGAGATTACTTACCAATATTGATGGGAAGGTAGGGGTGGTAGTGAGATTACTTACCAATATTACTGGGAAAGGTAGGGGTGAGTAGTGAGGTTACTCCTGTAATATTACTGGGAAGGTAGGGGTGGTAGTGAGATTACTCACCAATATTACTGGGAAGGTAGGGGTGGTAGTGAGATTACTTACCAATATTGATGGGAAGGTAGGGGTGGTAGTGAGATTACTTACCAATATTACTGGGAAGGTAGGGGTGGTAGTGAGATTACTCACCAATATTACTGGGAAGGTAGGGGTGGTAGCGAGATTACTTACCAATATTGCTGGGAAGGTAGGGGTGGTAGCAAGATTACTTACCAATATTGATGGGAAGGTAGGGGTGGTAGTGAGATGACTTACCAATATTGATGGGAAGGTAGGGGTGGTAGCGAGATTACTCACCAATATTGCTGGGAAGGTAGGGGTATTGGCAGGAATTACTTACCAATATTGATGGGAAGGTAGGGGTGGTAGTGAGATTACTTACCAATATTGTTAGAGTAGGGGTGGTAATTGAGATTACTTACCAATATTGATGGGAAAGGTAGGGGTGGTAGTGAGATTACTTACCAATATTGCACAAGGAAGGTAGGGGTGGTAGTGAGATTACTTTCCTGCCAATATTACTGGGAAGGTAGGGGTGGTGGCAGAGATTGCCTGTATTGATGGGAAGGTAGGGGTGGTAGTGAGATTACTTACCAATATTGATGGGAAGGTAGGGGTGGTAGCGAGATTACTTACCAATATTGATGGGAAGGTAGGGGTGGTAGTGAGATTACTTACCAATATTACTGGGAAGGTAGGGGTGGTAGCGAGATTACTTACCAATATTGATGGGAAGGTAGGGGTGGTAGTGAGATTACTTACCAATATTACTGGGAAGGTAGGGGTGGTAGCGAGATTACTTACCAATATTGATGGGAAGGTAGGGGTGGTAGTGAGATTACTTACCAATATTACTGGGAAGGTAGGGGTGGTAGCGAGATTACTTACCAATATTGATGGGAAGGTAGGGGTGGTAGTGAGATTACTTACCAATATTACTGGGAAGGTAGGGGTGGTAGCGAGATTACTTACCAATATTGATGGGAAGGTAGGGGTGGTAGTGAGATTACTTACCAATATTACTGGGAAGGTAGGGGTGGTAGTGAGATTACTTACCAATATTGATGGGAAGGTAGGGGTGGTAGTGAGATTACTTACCAATATTACTGGGAAGGTAGGGGTGGTAGCGAGATTACTTACCAATATTGATGGGAAGGTAGGGGTGGTAGTGAGATTACTTACCAATATTACTGGGAAGGTAGGGGTGGTAGCGAGATTACTTACCAATATTGATGGGAAGGTAGGGGTGGTAGTGAGATTACTTACCAATATTACTGGGAAGGTAGGGGTGGTAGCGAGATTACTTACCAATATTGATGGGAAGGTAGGGGTGGTAGTGAGATTACTTACCAATATTACTGGGAAGGTAGGGGTGGTAGCGAGATTACTTACCAATATTGATGGGAAGGTAGGGGTGGTAGTGAGATTACTTACCAATATTACTGGGAAGGTAGGGGTGGTAGCGAGATTACTTACCAATATTGATGGGAAGGTAGGGGTGGTAGTGAGATTACTTACCAATATTACTGGGAAGGTAGGGGTGGTAGCGAGATTACTTACCAATATTGCTGGGAAGGTAGGGGTAGTAGCGAGATTACTTACCAATATTGATGAGAAGGTAGGGGTGGTAGCGAGATTACTCACCAATATTACTGGGAAGGTAGGGGTGGTAGCGAGATTATACTTACCAATATTACTGGGAAGGTAGGGGTGGTAGTGAGATTACTTACCAATATTGATGGGAATAATAATAATAATAATAATGCACTTTATTTATAAAACCTCGATGAATCCGATAGGCCATGGACCTCTTTTCATCGGTGTCGAGGACGATAACAATATTTAAATAACATAATTGTATATACCTAAGACTACATTTTTACAAGATATAAAAGTCAAACCTGTTTGGAAAACATATAGAAATTTAAGGATTTTCAAATAAAAATTGCCCTTGAAAGTGTTTATAACAGGCTGTTTTAAAAGAGGATAAAGATGTACAACTCCTCACGGTGATAGGTAGTTTGCTAAAAAGTATTGGCCTGTTTACTCTAAAAGATCTCTTAAAAAGTTCGGTTCTAGCAAATGGCACATTTAAAAGCAATCCTTGATTCGAAGACCGTAAAATCCTTGTTGGCCTGTAAACATCTAAAACATCCGTGATATAAGAAGGGGTGAGGTAGTTTAAACCTTTAAAAACGAGAATAACAGTATTGAGCTTTAAACGATAAGAGATGGGAACCAGTTCATTTTCTTGTATAAGTCCACAGAGGGCACGGAGGTATCACAATCAATAATTAGTCTTATGGCGCGCCTCTGTAGGCTCTCTAGTCTCTCAAGGTCGAATTGTGAACAACAGCCCCACACAGACATACAGTAGTCCATGTGAGGTAGAATAAAAAGATTGTACAACTGCTTTCTGGCATGGCAGGGTAAAAAGGATTTGATTCGTGCTAAAAGAAATAATTTAGATTTTACTTTTCTAATAACTGTATTTACATGACTAGACCAGTTCAAGTTATCGTCGACCGTAATTCCAAGTACTTTTTGCCTTTTCACAGTTTCTATGTCTTCATTTCCTATGGTTAGTTTGAGAGTCTGGGATGGCAGGTGTTTACGTTTTTGGTCCGTTGTCACCAACATACATTTGGTTTTATCGGTGTTTATTGCCATCTTGTTATTGTCGCACCAGTCTTTCAGGTTGAAGACATCGCTGTTGAGCTTCAACTCAACATCTGCTAGATCTTTGCTAGATGTGTGCAGCGTTGTGTCATCTGCATAAGCTTCGGTGCTGCAGCTAAGATGAAGGGGCAAATCATTTATGAAGATTAAAAACAACAGCGGTCCCAAGATTGACCCTTGTGGCACACCTGTGTCCGATACAATGGAATCTGAAAGTTGTCCGTTGAGACACACGCGCTGTTTCCTGTCATCAAGGTAAGATCCCAAAAGAGTAAGGGAAGATGCATGGAATCCATATATATCCAACTTCTGCAGAAGCAAACGATGGTCAATCAGATCGAAGGCTTTGCGGAGATCGACACACACTGCGCCAACGATTTTGCCACTGTCGATACTCTCTGGCCATGAATCCAATAGCGCGGTCATACTTGTGAGACAAGAATGAAATCGTCTGAAGCCTGACTGTCGGCCATGTAGCAGGTTGTTGGACTCCCAAGTAGTTAGTCAGGTGAGTGCATATATGCTTCTCCAGTATTTTTGAAAGAATAGGGAGAACGCTAATGGGTCTTTAAGGGGAGGGTAAGTACAATATTTTGATACTTCCAAAAATGAGGATATCTCAAAGATTTTTATATATATTGGATACATGATCAAAATTATTTGAAACGAGAGATCCTGAAGGATCTTGGCGCCCACCATTGTCCGATAATTGTAAGCTAATGACAAGAGGATCTTTTTGTCCATTGTTACCAAGAACAAACGATTGATTTCTAATTTTGTTTACAGAATTTTGAATCTGAGCGAACAAGATCAAAAAAGGGACACTGGAAAACACCAAGATATCATCTTTCTAAGTTTAAGGAGTTTCAAGATTTCTAGAAACTGTACTTATGTCAGTTGTAATAGTACAAGAGAAAAGAGCAAAGTTAGTCTGAAAGTGAATGTCCGGAGGATCATTCGTCTTCGTTTTGTAGTATTTTTTTTTGCACGTGTCATCATTGGGTACTGGAAGCGAAGACAAATGTCTTTGACCCTTTGGCATGAGCTATGAAACATACTTCAGATTTTATAATTAGGAACGAATGCTAATTCTGTTCTGTTTACTGGGCTAGTTTGAGATATCTTTTTTAAGATACCATGCTCGAAAATAGTAACATGGTACAATACTGAAGGGATCCGCGCAGTAATGTTGAAACTTCGAAAGTGTTTGAATCCTGATTATCTCCCTTGGATCGAAACATGCAGTAGTCTAAAGTTGTAGAGTTGTAACGTTGTGTCACAAGAGTGACGTCCCTTCATGTAGCCGACCCGTCGGCAGACGAAACAGTTCACTGGATTAAGAAAATTGATTTGAAATTTGAAGAAATATATTTTAATTCTGAATTATTTGACCTCCTTGATATGGAAGGTGAAGGTATGGATATTCTCTATAGTCACTATATAGAATATGCCCCAACGTTTGATCCGCCGACTCGTGTGATGCACAACTCGGGAATACCATATTAATTTCAAGAGTAACTTTGATTTTGGAATCGGACCAAAAAAGGCATCTTGCACAACTAGGCCTCATGTGGAACCTGTGTACCAAATTTCAAAAAGAATCCATGAAGTAGTTCCTGAGAATTGACGATAATAATGATTCAAGGGAAAATTCAAGATGGTCACCTGGCGGCCATATCGGATTTTCGAATCGGACCAAAAAGGTATCTTCCACAACTGGACCACAAAAAACCTGTGTACCACATTTAAGGAAGATCCATGTATTACTTCTTGAGAAATCACGATAAAGTTTCATGGGAAATCCAAGATGGGCGCCTCGTGGCCATATTGAATTTTCGAATCGGATCGAAAAAGATATTTTGCGCAATTAGACCACTAGGGGAACCTCTGTACCAAATATGAGAAAGATCCATGCAGTACTTCCTGGGAAATCACGATGACAAAGTTTCATGAGGGAATCCAAGATGGCTGCCTTGTGGCCATATTGGATTTTCAAATCGGACCAGAAAAGGTATCTTGCACAAATAGATCCCATTGGGAACCTGTGTACCAAATTTGAGAAAGATCCATGAAATAGTTCCTGAGAAACTGCGATGACAAGGTTTCATGAGGAAATCCAAGATGGCTGCCTGGTGGCCATATTGGATTTTCGAATCGGACCAGAAGAGGTATCTTGCACAACTAGACCCCAATGGGAACCTGTGTGTCGAATTTGGGAAAGATCCATGCAGCAGTTCCTGAGAAATTGTGATAAGGTTTCATGGGGAAATCAAAGATGGCCGCCTTGTGGCCATATTGGATTTTCGAATCAGACCAAAAAAGGTATCTTGCACAACTAGACCCTAAGGGGAACCTGTGTACTAAGTTTCAGAAAGATCCATGCACTACTTCCTGAGAAATGACAATAACGAAGTTTCATGGGGAAATCCAAGATGGCCTGTGTACCGAATTTGGGAAAGATCCATGCAGTAGTTCCTGAGAAATCGCGATAACAAGGTTTCATGGGGAAATCCAAGATGGCCGCCTTGTGGCCATATTGGGTTTTCGAATCGGACCAGAAAAGGTATCTGCACAACTAAGCCCCAAGGGGAATCTGTGTACCGAATTTCAGAAAGATCCACGCAGTAGTTCCTGAGAAATCGTGATAACAAGGTTTCATGGGGAAATCCAAGATGGCCACCCTGTGGCCATATTGGATTTTCGAATCGGACCAGAAAACGTATCTGCACATCTAGACCCCAAGGGGAACCTGTGTACCAAATTTCAGAAAGATGCGTGCAGTAGTTCCTGAGAAATCGCGATAACAAGGTTTCATGGGGAAATCCAAGATGGCCGCCCTGTGGCCATATTGGATTTTCAAATCGGATCAGAAAAGTGATCTGCACAACTAGACCCCAAGGGGAACCTGTGTACCAAATTTCAGAAAGATCCGTGCAGTAGTTCCTGAGAAATCGCGATAACAAGGTTTCATGGGGAAATCCAAGATGTCCGCTCTGTGGCCATATTGGATTTTCGAATCGGACCTGAAAAGGTATCTGCACAACTAGGCCCCAAGGGGAATCTGTGTACCGAATTTCAGAAAGATCCACGCAGTAGTTCCTGAGAAATTGTGATAACAAGGTTTCATGGGGAAATCCAAGATGGCCGCCCTGTGGCCATATTGGATTTTCGAATCGGACCAGAAAACGTATCTGCACATCTAGACCCCAAGGGGAACCTGTGTACCGAATTTGGGAAAGATCCATGCAGTAGTTCCTGAGAAATTGTGATAAGGTTTCATGGGGAAATCCAAGATGGCCGCCTTGTGGCCATATTGGATTTTCGAATCAGACCAGAAAAGGTATCTTGCACAACTAGACCCTAAGGGGAACCTGTGTACCAAGTTTGAGAAAGATCCATGCAGTACTTCCTGAGAAATGACAATAACGAAGTTTCATGGGGAAATCCAAGATGGCCTGTGTACCGAATTTGGGAAAGATCCATGCAGTAGTTCCTGAGAAATCACGATAACAAGGTTTCATGGGGAAATCCAAGATGGCCGCCTTGTGGCCATATTGGGTTTTCGAATCGGACCAGAAAAGGTATCTGCACAACTAGGCCCCAAGGGGAATCTGTGTACCAAATTTCAGAAAGATCCGTGCAGTAGTTGCTGAGAAATCGTGATAACAAGGTTTCATGGGGAAATCCAAGATGGCCGCCCTGTGGCCATAATGGATTTTCGAATCGGACCAGAAAAGGTATCTGCACATCTACATCCCAAGGGGAACCTGTGTACCAAATTTCAGAAAGATCCGTGCAGTAGTTCCTGAGAAATCGCGATAACAAGGGTTCATGGGGAAATCCAAGATGGCCGCCCTGTGGCCATATTGGATTTTCGAATCGGACCAGAAAAGGTATCTGCACAACTAGGCCCCAAGGAGAATCTCTGTACCAAATTTCAGAAAGATCCATGCAGTAGTTCCTGAGAAATCGCGATAACAAGGTTTCATGGGGAAATCCAAGATGTCCGCCCTGTGGCCATATTGGATTTTCGAATCGGACCAGAAAAGGTATCTGCACAACTAGGCCCCAAGGGGAATCTGTGTACCGAATTTCAGAAAGATCCACGCAGTAGTTCCTGAGAAATTGTGATAAGGTTTCATGGGGAAATCCAAGATGGCCGCCCTGTGGCCATATTGGATTTTCGAATCGGACCAGAAAACGTATCTACACATCTAGACCCCAAGGGGAACCTGTGTACCAAATTTCAGAAAGATCCGTAGAGTAGTTCCTGAGAAATCGCGATAACAAGGTTTCATGGGGAAATCCAAGATGGCCGCCTTGTGGCCATATTGGATTTTCGAATCGGTCCAGAAAAGGTATCTGCACAACTAGACCCCAAGGGGAACCCATGTACCAAATTTCAGAAAGATCCGTGCAGTAGTTCCTGAGAAATCGCGATAACAAGGTTTCATGGGGACCTTGTGGCCATATTGGATTTTCGAATCGGACCAGAAAAGGTATCTGCACAACTAGACCCCAAGGGGAACCTGTGTACCAAATCTCAGAAACATCCGTGCAGTAGTTCCTGAGAAATCGCGATAAGAAGGTTTCATGGGAAATCCAGGTTTCATGGGAAATCCAAGATGGCCGCCTTGTGGCCATATTGGATTTTCGAATCGGACCAGTAAAGTTATCTGCACAACTAGACCCCAAGGGGAACCTGTGTACCGAATTTCAGAAAGATCCGTGCAGTAGTTCCTGAGTAATCGCGATAACAAGGTTTCATGGGGAAATCCAAGATGGCCGTCCTGTGGCCATATTGGATTTTCGAATCGAACCAGAAAAGGTATCTGCACAACTGGACCCCAACGGGAACCTGTGTACCAAATTTCAGAAAGATCCGTGCAGTAGTTCCTGAGAAATCGCGATATCAAGGTTTCATGGGGAAATCCAAGATGGCCGCCTTGTGGCCATATTGGATTTTTGAATCGGACCAGAAAAGTTATCTCCACAACTAGACCCCAAGGGGAACCTGTGTACCAAATTTCAGAAAGATCCGTGCAGTAGTTCCTGAGAAATCGCGATAACAAGAATTGTTTACGGACGGACGACGGACGACGGACGACGGACCACGGACGAAAAGCGATTTGAACAGCCCACCATCTGGTGATGGTGGGCTAAAAATCAAGATTTGATGATCAAATTCTAAATGGCGGCCAAGGCAAGGCACTATTCTTCTCTCATTGTGCAAATTTATCAAAACCGAGGAATCTCCAATCATAGCTTAACAACTTAGGCCCATTTTGAATCTATTTGTATATCCGCAAGATCAAAATACGATGTTCACATTCAATATGGCAGCTGTGTGGGTTATCTGAAACTCCTGCTTTTCCATGTTGCTCGTGGAAAAGTCATCCGAAAATTCTTGTTTTTTCATGTTACTCTTACAATATTTTCGTTCTCGGTACATACTTGTTTACATTGAGCAGAATAACGTCATAGCTTATTAGATTATGCCCATTTTTATTCTGTTGGCATAATCTCCAGCTGAGAATACAATGGTTAAATTCAAAACGGTGACCATGTGACTTCATTTGAGACTCATATTTTCATTTTGCTGTTATAATTCAAGATATTGTGATTACATGAAGCTGAAAGTAGCAATTTCTCAAAGCCAAGCCCCCTCACAAAACAGATCGATCTGACTATTTATGGATCTAGTTTGGCTCTATTCGTACAATCATCAGCTAGAAAAAATATTTGAGGAATGCAAGATGGCGGACATATGGATTCACTCAAACTCTTGCTCAACTTGGTAAATGTTATCCGCCAAATTTTAAGGAAGTATTTTTAGATCGAAACAGGAATTTGCTAGAACTGAGCTGTTTCATACTATAGTTGTCATCTTAGGTTAGTTTTCGAGTCTATTTTGATAATCCTCGACAGACAAAATAATGGTTATTATGTCTGCAGTTAACCCTACATTACATATAACAAATTCCGCCTATATACCCATTTGTTACAATTAGTATTGTGGATAGTAATGCATAAACGATTTGTACCCATTTTGACCTCATTTACCAAAGAAGTTGCCCTAAAATGATCTTACTTTTAATAATTAACGTGTTATTTTTGACTAAGTTAAACCTTACACTGCATACAGCTAATTCACTTTGAATACTCATTCGTAAACAATTAGTACTGTGTATATTAATTTATAAACGATTTTTGCACATTGTTGATCTCGTTTGACCCAAAGCTGACCCTAAAATGACCGTACTTCTAATAATTAACGTGTTATCTATGACTACCTCCAACCGTACACTACATTCAACTAATTGCGCTTGAATACACAATCGTAAGAATTAGTACTATGGATAATAACTTATAACCGATATTCACCAATTGTTGACCTCAATTAACCCAAAAGTGACCCTAAAATGACCTTAATTCTAACAATTAACGTGGTATCTACGACTACCTTAAACTATACACTACATACAACTAATTCAGCTTGGATACTCATTGGTAACAAACAATATAATAAGATATTAAGTTATAACCGATTTTTGTCCATTTGTGACCTTATTTGACCCAAAACGTGACCCCAACATGACCTTTATTGAACAAAATCAGGGTGGTATCCCCTCCTACCTTGATCCCTACCACATAAAGAACTAATTTAGCATGAGTACCGATTTGTAACAAAAAATGCCATCGAAAGTTTTGAAGGCGTTTTTGAGGATCTTGGCCGACCGACTATTTTGGGTCATTAGTGGTGCCAGACAAAAAAGACTGTTGTCTCCATTCTCATTTGATGTATAATGTGAATGACACGAGGAGAGAGTTAAATGCCTCTAACGTAGGGAGTAAATTCAATAGTTAAGTTATGAATAAACTTAGCTTTGCTGATGACATGTCACTGTTAGCCCCGTCCATTGTGAACTACGGCCATTGTTGTCAATTTCCCAGAGATACACCAGTAAATTTGTTGTCCTTTAAAATCTGTTTGTTGTTGTCCTTTAAAATCTGTATGAAAGAAATTTCAATCAAAATACCTGCATTTTGTAGAGCAGTCAGCATTTTATTTGAATAAACAAAAGTTTGTCGTTGTCACTGATTATGCATACATTGGTCAAATATCCATGTCAATCAGATTTACACGAATAGTCTTAAAATTTTGAAAAAATGACAATATCAACTCGATTGTCAACTATTTTTACAGCTGGTCCATGTGTGAAAGTTTGTCAGTTTCTTGCCGACTGGCGGTGGTTCTCTCCGGGTTCTCCGGCTTCCTCCACCAACCAAACTGACTGTCACCATATGAGTGAAACAACCTAGAGTGTGACATTAAGCCAAATGCCCCCTTCCCTAATGTCAGATTTACTTTTGTTGATATAATCATGGCACGATATGTGACTGGACAGGAGGTCTATCGATTCACCACAACAAATAGAACCTTAGCTATTTTAATCAGTTATCTAGTCAATCTATTCTAATTAGTGTTGATATTTTCATGGCATGTTTTGTGGTATATCCTATAATCTATAATAATCGTCTAACATATAGCAGAAGATTTTGTAGCATGTGAAGTGTAATAGCAGATTAAGCTTTCCAAACTGCCGTATCAGTTAGAATTTCAACATATCAAGCGGTTCACTGTATTGCAGATACGAACGTGGCTTATCATTTGGTATATCAACTCCGACGAATGAATTGTAGATCAACCTTTTACCACTACTTGCCATTTTACTGTCGATATATGGAATTAAATGTTTTTGTTTTCTTATCGAATCTTCATATCAAACATAATATGAACCCTTCAGTCAGTCTATTAATTGTTATATTATTGTTGATATTATCTCGACATGTCATGTTTAATACAATTACCACTGCTATCAGCGATGATATGCCACGAATCATACGCTCCATAGTCTCACGTTCCTTCTCACAAATGTTACAAATATAGCTGTCTACGATGTAGATTTTATGCAGAAAATAGTTTGTAGGAAGTATTATATGTATACTCTTATAATAATAATAATAATAATAATCTTTATTTAAAGACGGACAAACAAACTTTGTTTATTGTAAATGTCTTAGTTTAATATATTGTATACAACGAAACGCGCTATTACACACAAGCCTTTCATCTCCGAGCAGTAATTTCCATTTGAGGATAGCCTTACTTTCTAAAGAAAATTCTGTATTTAAGCCATCATAGAAGCTCCCTGCTAGCACTGTTATATATTTGGGAAATTGAGTTATATATCGTAGGGTACTTGATTGTGCAGAATGCGTTGCATTTCTCCACTGGTCTGGAATATATTTACGAGACGTTCATAATAAAAAATCCCTTTATACCCTACTGTTTCTTCAGCTCTCCAAACGTGATAAAGTTACCTTTTATATCTATTATATCTTTAACACATCTGACCCCTTTCTCATGCCAATCTCTAATATAAACGAGAGATCCTGAAGGATCTTGGCGCCCACCATTGTCCGATAATTGCAAGCTAGTGACAAGAGGATCTTTTTGTCCATTGTTACTAAGAACAAACGATTGATTTGTAATTTTGTTTACAGAATTTCGAATCTGAGCGAAAAAGATCAAAAAAGGGACACTGGAAAACACCAAGATATCATCTTTCTAAGTTTAAGGAGTTTCAAGATTTCTAGAAACTGTACTTATGTCAGTTGTAATAGTACAAGAGAAAAGAGCAAAGTTAGTCTGAAAGTGAATGTCCGGAGGATCATTCGTCTTCGTTTTGTAGTATTTTTTTTGCACGTGTCATCATTGGGTACTGGAAGCGAAGACAAATGTCTTTGAACCTTTGGCATGAGCTATGAAACATACTTAAGATTTTATAATTAGGAACGAATGCTAATTCTGTTCTGTTTACTGGGCTAGTTTGAGATATCTCTTTTAAGATACCATGCTCAAAAATAGTAACATGGTACAATACTTAATACTGAAGGGATCCGCGCAGTAATGTTGAAACTTCGAAAGTGTTTGAATCCTGATTATCTCCCTTGGATCGAAACATGCAGTAGTCTAAAGTTGTCGAGTTGCAACGTTGTGTCACAAGAGTGACGTCTCTTCATGTAGCCGATCCGTCGGCAGACAAAACAGTTCACTGGATTAAGAAAATTGATATAAAATTTGAAGAAATATATTTTAATTCTGAATTATTTGAACTCCTTGATATGGAAGGTGAAGGTATGGATATTCTCTATAGTCACTATATAGAATATGTCCCAATGTTTGATCTGCCGACTCGTGTGATGCAACATCACAACTCGGGAATACCGTATTAATTTCAAGAGTAACTTGGATTTTGGAATCGGACCAAAAAAGGCATCTTGCACAACTAGGCCTCATGTAGAACCTGTGTACCAAATTTCAGAAAGAATCCATGAAGTAGTTCCTGAGAATTGACGATAATAATGTTTCAAGGGAAAATTCAAGATGGTCACCTGGCGGCCATATCGGATTTTCGAATCGGACCAAAAAAGGTATCTTGCACAACTGGACCACAAAAAACCTGTGTACCAAATTTAAGGAAGATCCATGCATTACTTCTTGAGAAATCACGATAAAGTTTCATGGGAAATCCAAGATGCGCGCCTGGTGGCCATATTGGATTTTCGAATCGAACCGAAAAAGGTATTTTGCGCAACTAGACCCCAAGGGGGAACCTCTCTACCAAATTTGAGAAAGATCCATGCAGTACTTCCTGAGAAATCACGATAACAAAGTTTCATGGGGAAATCCAAGATGGCTGCCTTGTGGCCATATTGGATTTTTGAATCGGACCAGAAAGGTGTCTTGCACAACTAGATCCCACGGGGAACCTGTGTATCAAATTTGAGAAAGATCCATGAAATACTTCCTGAGAAACCGCGATGACAAGGTTTCATGAGGAAATCCAAGATGGCTGCCTGGTGGCCATATTGGATTTTCGAATCGGACCAGAAAAGGTATCTTGCACAACTAGACCCCAAGGGGAACCTGTGTACCGAATTTGGGAAAGATCCATGCAGCAGTTCCCGAGAAATCGTGATAAGGTTTCATGGGGAAATCCAAGATGGCCGCCTTGTGACCATATTGGATTTTCGAATCTGACCAGAAAAGGTATCTTGCACAACTAGACCCCAAGGGGAACATGTGTTCCAAATTTGAGAAAGATCCATGCAGCAGTTCCTGAGAAATCGCGATAACAAGGTTTCATGGGGAAATCTAATATGGCCGCCTTGTGGCCATATTGGATTTTCGAATCGGACCAGAAAAGGTGTCTTGCACAACTAGACCATAAGGGGAACCTGTGTACCAAGTTTGAGAAAGATCCATGCAGTACTTCCTGAGAAATGACAATAACGAAGTTTCATGGGGAAATCCAAGATGGCTGCCTGGTGGCCATATTGGATTTTCGAATCGGACCAGAAAAGGTATCTTGCACAACTAGACCCCAAGGGGAACCTGTGTACCGAATTTGGGAAAGATCCATGCAGTAGTTCCTGAGAAATCGCGATGACAAGGTTTCATAGGGAAATCCAAGATGGCCGCCTTGTGGCCATATTGGATTTTCGAATCGGACCAGAAAAGGTATCTGCACATCTAGATCCCAAGGGGAACCTGTGTATCAAATTTCAGAAAGATCCGTGCAGTAGTTCCTGAGAAATCACGATAACAAGGTTTCATGGGGAAATCCAAGATGGCCGCCCTGTGGCCATATTGGATTTTCGAATCGGACCAGAAAAGGTATCTGCACATCTAGACCCCAAGGGGAACCTGTGTACCAAATTTCAGAAAGATCTGTACAGTAGTTCCTGAGAAATCGCGATAACAAGGTTTCATGGGGAAATCCAAGATGGCCGCCCTGTCGCCATATTGGATTTTCGAATCGGACCAGAAAAGTTATCTGCACAACTAGACCCCAAGGGGAACCTGTGTACCAAATTTCAGAAAGATCCGTGCAGTAGTTCCCGAGAAATCGCGATAACAAGGTTTCATGGGGAAATTCAAGATGGCCGCCCTGCGGCCATATTGGATTTTCGAATCGGACCAGAAAAGGTATCTGCACATCTAGACCCCAAGGGGAATCTGTGTACCAAATTTCAGAAAGATCCGCGCAGTAGTTCCTGAGAAATCGTGATAACAAGGTTTCACGGGGAAATCCAAGATGGCCGCCCTGTGGCCATATTGGATTTTCGAATCGGACCAGAAAAGTTATCTGCACAACTAGACCCCAAGGGGAACCTGTGTACCAAATTTCAGAAAGATCCGTGCAGTAGTTCCTGAGAAATCGCGATAACAATAATTGTTTACGGACGGACGACGGACGGACGACGGACGACGGACGCCGGACGACGGACGGACGACGGACGACGGACCACGGACGAAAGGCGATTTGAACAGCCCACCATCTGGTGATGGTGGGCTAAAAAGATGCTTCTTTCAAATTTGGGATTATCCCACAAATTTTCACTGTGTATTTTCTTTTATGTCCTCGATTTCTTTTGGAGGCAGTACCAGGCATGCAGTGCATTCGTCCTAAATGGGAAGGTTATTATCTTTTTTCACTATTATATTT
>JAVTVY010010694.1:0-46328 GCA_036873755.1 Hanleya hanleyi
GGTATCCGACTTCTATCGAAATTACAAACTTCAGATGAATAGAGTACTCATCACGTATAGATATTTGCAGATGTAACTTTAAAAGCTTACCAAACAAGGCGCGCTTCAAAAGCGCAAATTGAACAAAAACAAAATTATGAGTTGCACCATTAGAAAACCGTTATCTATGGTGAATGTCTTGTAAATTTCTGCGTTTACGCATCGTCCTGAAAGAGAAAAAATATACGCATTAGATTCTAATGTTTCACTCGACATTTATCTGTAATCAAACGTAATAATAATTGTTAAAGTAAAACTATGATCATCTCATTCCAAAAATTACAAATATTGTCCATAAAACAAATAAACGACTACCAGGTGTTAATTTTTGTTGACAAATTTTTCAATCACACAGACCTAATTCCAAACACTTTTAGATCATATTTTTCAAAATTATCTGCTGTCCACAGGTACCCAACTAGACAGGCTAAATTAAATTTATATCGCGATTTTTACTACTCTGACTTGTAGTACTAAAATAAAGGGTCCCAAAATATGGAACAATTTACCCTCTCAGTTAAAATCTCACGTTTCGCTCTCATTATTCAAATCGAGGATATAATCGTATTTATTCCTGGAACATAATTAGACATCTATTCTGTTTGCCGTCTGTGGAAGTTGAAAATTAAATTTGTGTTTTTGTCTCACTATGATAGAGTTTACCGCATATTATCATCTTTGTAAATATAATAATTATTTTGGGATAAAACAAACCCCTCGGGGTTTTCATCCCGCCACTATTATATTTTGTTTACTAAACATTATTGTTATGCATGGTGAAATAAAAATCAAATCAAATCAAATGGTATCTAGAACTGACTTTTTTGAAGCCGCCTTCCAAAATGCGCAAAGCCCGTATTCTGCAAAATACATAAGATTCGAATCGCACGTTCATAAAACGATATCATGGTTCCATAATATTTTGTTTGTTAACAAATTACACCGTAACCGATTCTAAGATATAGTCAAGCAGCACACGTATAGCAAAAATCTGGAGAAAAAAAACAACATTAATTTGTGTTCCGTTCTCATAATCCGTTTTTCACGGCCTCAAGCGACACAGCCGTTGTTGTTGTTTTTGCGTCTGTAAAGCGGGACTACTTTCGAGCCGATCGTTTGCCAGGAGACTTTCAATCGTTTGCTAGAAAACGTCTGCACCTTTGTTCGAGGTGTGAAAAGACGACTGGCACCCTTACCGTAGGTTGCCGGAGATTTCCGGCGATCGTCTTTATCTGACCGGCGTTTTTTAAAAAACGATCAACTCATACACCCATCGTTTGCATCGACGTTTTTTTTCATCGTTTAAAACGTCTAGCAAACGAACGTTGGATGGATACGGTCCCTAAACATGTTTAGCTTGTGTTTAGGCTCTAAATACAAACTTTCTAAACATGTTTAGCTATGTGTTTACGGTCTAAGCACAATATTTCTAAACATGTTGGAATTTAAACGTGTCAAAAACTATGGACAAAATTTGTGTTTAGATTTATGTTTAGGATCTAAACGCCAAATTTACAGTGTAGAGTTCACAAATTATGTGAAATGTTGTAACTGCTTCAAAATGCATATAGTAAACACCATATCTTCAGAGATGCGTGTTCTGTTGTTATTCATTTTAAGTCCGCAGAAAACCGCTGGGCGGACCGGAGTCTTCTGAGGCTCTATGTAATTTTACACAAGAATGTCGGCGCCCCATACAAGCCCACTTTCCGTCGAAACTTGCTGCAAATTACAATATGGACTTGTCTGTAGGACTACATGTATATACATCGGCTTTGCTTTTATATATTTTTTCTTTTCACCAGCGTTAAGTAGGTTTACTCCGACGCATTGTTATATTTGTTTGTATGTATATGCTTGGTCCGAGCTTTGTCTAATCCTTCCGCCACAAGGACGGATCCATCTGCTAGCCATTAACCCTAGTTATGTCGTTAGGGTTAGAGGAAGCTCGGATTATAGTATATGTTCTGTGTATATGCTTGTGTCTACGTCTATATATGTTTAGATCTATGTCAAAATTACTCGTTTGTATATGTACTTGTCCGAATGCTTTTATGCTTTTATCGTATACTATAGATAAATATGTTTGCATGCTAGTTCTTATATGTATCACTCATATCTTTTAAGTTATGTGATATATTCTTAGCAATAATATTTAATCCTCAATATATACGACTTTTATGTAGTGTGTTAGAACGTTATGTCTTAACAAAGTATACCAGTTTTATCTAATCGCATGAATGTGCTGCAATTTTGTTCTGCTTCGTCTATTGTCGTTTGTGTACATATATGTCCATGTCTTGTTTCTGTTATTGTTAATATGTTTTATAGACGACCAATGGCTCTCCAGAGCTAATGTTTTTATGTTAAACACTCCCTCGTATTTAAATAAAATTTACTTGATGTCATCTTCCTGGTTTGTGTCAGTATTAAACCGATAAATGACCGTATTCAAGAACTTGTTCCAAATAAATCAGCTTCCTTGTTGTATACTTTAATCCTTAACGCTATATTGTCTGGGCTTTTTGGGACCTCCCCTCCCACCCCCCTTTAAATATTTTTCTTGTCCCGTTGAGTTAGGGGGCTTAAACTTACCAAACTATAACCTTGGGCCAAGCTCTACCAGAAAATGTAAAAACATCCAAGATGGCCGTCAGTGACAGTGACATTTTCAAAACAGGCATTTTTGGTCGATTTTTCGGTCAGACTTTTCGAATTTTTTTATCTTTGTGTTTCCCTGCTAAAATTGTATGATAAATTGTTAAATAATAGTGAAGTAAATGATGTGAAATAAAATATATTTTGCCCATTTTTTCTGGAAGAAAAGCAGAAATTTTGAAAAAAAAGTGACGAAAACAATACTTTTCTGTTATCCCACATGGCCTGAATTTACCTATGATCCTCTGCTCAAGGGTTATTGCAAATAGGCTCAAAATGATCCCATTATGATAAACTAAAAAGTCGAGGAGGATCAGCTTTCATTTTTTGTCGTTCCGGAGATAGGGGAGAAAGTTTAATGACCCCCAGACCAGAGAGGGTTAACTGCGTGTGATTGACAAACAAGGAAGATAGATAGGTCATCATTACACAGGCTATTACGACAGTTATGCGCAAGAAGTATTTCATATATAATCCCTTCGCTGCCTGATTAACTACTGTGAACAGAGTTAACACTCGGCGATATAAATATGTGAGAGGAATGTAAATGACCAGGACAGCCTGTAACCGGTCAGCTCGATGGAATGAAAACAGATAATGGTAGTGTGTGAAGTATATCGAACTTGATAGCTGATACAGCACAACATGATTACGGTAGGTATGGTAGTTCCAGAACATATCTTCCCAATGAACTATAGCATTTGTCTCTTTATTTTGCAAAACTACTCGTACTGCTGGCTTCCTTAAAATCATGGAATTAAAGTAAGTAGGACAACATATGTTGCCAATACACTAAAATACGCAAGACTTTTGTAATAGACAATAAATTAGGGCCTATCTTTAAAACATGTGAATGAGATCATCGATAATAAGTTGCCTCATGCTGAGTAGAACAGATATTAATGTTCATAATATTATTCCCTAACGTAGGATGAATGATTGGATGACTGTTATTTTTGCACGCTAAGATTAAACGCATCAATGCAAACCAGGCTGTCGTGACATCACAAACGGGCACTTGCGCCACAAACGTGTTTTTTTTCACGGTCGCTGTAAAATGCTTTGGCTTCGCTGCCTGGACAAACGTGATTTTGCTCACGTTGGGTTCAGCACTCACGGTCAAAGTACGTGATGATCTTCACGAAGAATGCAGACTTTCGCTCATCTATAATACCTCAACGTTCTCATTCAGTAACATCAGATGAGCTAGTTATTTTAGCTGATCTGTCATCACAGCTCTCGAGGTAGCGTATCTGATTCCGCTGAAGCCGGTGCTAGGGGTCGCCTGGTTACTTCATGGTTTCCACATGAACACCAGCTAAAAAGTGCGGCTGAGATACCAAGGCTAAGTTTGAGAATCCTTCGTACTCTAGTCTGAATATGAGGTGCCGAATAAGGCTTTCCAGTGAAGTCATATGATTGTCTTTCATTCGCCAGACATAGATCACTCGGCTGTTCCGTTTGAATCCCTCGCTCATCGAATCAATAGATGTGGTGTTCAAATTTAACAAGGGTGTGGACTTTATGGGTTTTACTGACATTCAGCAGAGGATCCACTGAGTAGTTTGGTGAAATACAACAGAGTGCAAATATACATGTTGGTATTCAACATTTTTCAGCATAGCTTGCCATCGTTATGAATGAATATAATACCATGCATTATAAGATCTTAACCAAATCGAGTAGGAAGACGGGTAATCTGGTAGTATTGAGCGTGAAGGTGATGACGTCACGTGGAGCCACGTGGAGTTGACGTCACTTCCGGGTCAAATATCACTTCCGTTTCGAGGTCACTTCAGGTTCAAAGGTCACACCCAAGTCAAAGGTCACTTCCGGTGCGAGATCACTTCCAATACCGGCTGATAAGTTTCCGCGTCAATGTGAATTAGCTTTCTAGTCACGTCAATGTTAATGGGTCAATCGTTGAATCACTGGGAATCTTCGGGAACGTCCGGTAATCTCTAGGAATGTCCGGTAATATCCAGAGGGGAAATGACCTTAGATGTAAACATATTTTGCCCCGTTACGCTGACAAGCACTACACAAAAAGGCGGATTTCACGTACTGGGGAAATGTATTGCTTATTAATGGGAGAGGCCACTGTTTGCACTTCTTTACATAGATGCCCTCTAGTGCGGATGATTGTATTTCATAGCGTATGACCCGTACATTGCAGCTTGGAGAGGCCAAGATGACAAATACATTTACGGGATATATATTATAGATAAGGCATCCTATATTTCATATACCCAAAATAGTATGGTCACAGGTATGGAATATTTAGTATCAAATTATATTTCATACAGCAGGAAATGTAAAATAACCAATTATGGCAAGACTGCCTTAAATTTAATCAAATAAAACTCTTGAATACATTCGAGAGGTATGACAAAGTATTTGTATATATGAATATTTATTTAAATTTAACCTATCACTAAAATGCAATGTCGAAGTTCCATCAACCGGCTTTCCCCAAGAGGTACGTCTCATACTCGTTCATTATGCTGTTTAACGTCATAAGAAGGTAATTCGTTTATATGGCAAATATTAAGATTTGACATCATGAAATGGTAATTCTGATACACGGCAAATATTAAGATTTCATCTAATTTTATCTAGACTGTAAAGAAAACCAAATGAAGCATTGTAAGTTATTTCACCGTCTGGTAAATATATGCATATTTCGATGAGAGCAAATATTCAGTTTATCCCTTTCACTGATGGTTATACGGGTATGCAATTCCATTTAAAATGATCAGCAAATATATGGCAGAACTGAACTTTTGCAACCAGTTTGGTAAATACTGCAAATATATGCAAATGTTAAGGAATGACTGCGCTGTAAATATATTGGAAATATTTTCATTTACCAACGGTTTAATATCCTTTAAATGTTGTCAATAGTAATATTTCATTTTGGAAATTAATGCAAATATGAAAATGTGATATGGTTTTATTGTGTGTAGGGTATATAATTTTTATTTTGATAATTCAACACGCTCTCGTGGATAATATGAGTGTGTAATACGTGGCGAGGGAAACTGTGTGGGGTTACTTTGCTTATTTCATACAATGCCAACTACAATGGATTGGTTAGAAAACTCTACTTCTTGGCGATTTCCACTTCGTCGTTTCAGGAATCAGGAGTCACCATGTAGCATAAGATGGAAACGAGGAATACATGTAATATAGAGGACATCGTAACTCTTCCCAATACAACGTATAAAATAAACTACGTGATTCACCGGTAATACACGTAGAAATATTACACAATTCAATGTAATATAATTTACAGAAAAATGAAACAGAAGTAAAACTTCATACTGTCCTGTCTCAAATTTGTCACAAATGCGGCCTTAATTTACTGTCCATATCCGAGTACCCCACATTCTGGGTAACGAAGAAATTGAATACACATGTTTAACTTCTCCTTGCTGAAATTTACACAAGATACATATAGGTGCACGATAGTTCCGTTTGATCTAACAGCATGCCGTTTCCTCACTCCAACATGTCGAAACGCGAGTATTTTTTCTTGCGTGTACTTCTCCTACAAGCAAATTTAGTGAACTGATTCTAGCTGTACACTGTATGCTTGGTTATAACGCATGCAGCACTTTTGTCTTGGCGAAACATACGCACGTTGTGATTGGTTTATCATTATGTTAGCCTGATAAGCGTAATATGATTAGAATTCTGATTGACAGACAGGTCGGGCCTGCAGACAACAGGCGACTTTTACAGACATTAATCCCTAATACGACCGTCTTCCCAAGATATCTAAAAGATAAACGGGAGTATATCATTCGTCTATCGGATAAGCTAAGATGAAGACCCGGCTTATCGGCATGGTGAAACAAGTTATTCAAGCTTATCTATGGTGGCCAAAAGCAATTAAATCCGAATGGGCAAAGTCTCCAATTTCCAACAATGCCCAGATATCTGTATCTTTATATCAGCGATGATGAAGTGAAACAATAGAATGCAGTAGCTCCTACAAGAGACTGTCTAGACAGTGATATTCCTGAAATATCCCGATAAGAGAATTTCGGGTGCATTAAATTTTAAACCAGAGACCGCACAATCACAGTCTCTGGTACCAGGTTTTAATTTAACAAAATATGCAAGATTTATCGTTCAAAGAATTGAGCCTAAAGCATATTTTGTCAACTTTTGAAAGCATGTCGTATATCGTTAGGACATTCCACGTTGAAGAATGGGAAGAAAAGTTATTCTGGTGAAGCCGACAGAGGACCTGCACGCCCAATGCGTCAGTAGTATACAAAGCGTAAATCTCTGAGGATTTATGGAGGACGGAATGTGGGAAAAGAAATGTTGGTTGTAAATAAGGATTGTTTGACGTCACACCAGGAGCTTCAATATGACCCTCCGCCCTTATGGGGTAGTGCAAACGCAGGGATATCACTGTCTAGACTAAGCATGTGCAGTCCACACGGCAAACTCCTCCTTTAGATGATACCCTTTTAGTATGCAAAAATCTCCATATATTAGATTGAGTCTATTTTTCTAATATCTGATGTTAGTTTATTGGTAAATTTATAATATAGAAAACCGCTTTTTCTAACCCCAATAGGGTTGACTGTGTTGATTGAATGCAAATGTGCATGGTGTATATCCATACGGCTCTAACTAGCCTGTCGGCCCGCCTCGGGTGAACAGGACATCTGGCTATGTTCTATCAGTCAGTGATAGCCGTACAGTGCTATGACAATTATTAACAAAACATTGCAGAATATCAAATATGTCAATTTTTCAGTGGCAGTCTGTTTTGAGTATAGACCAGAACGTTGTATTTAACTGAATATTGTTTTTATCGTCAAATTTCAATCGCCGTTTTGGGACACCGATTTTGTTTAAAATTGGTGTCTAATCAAACGTTTTCTGTGAACTCAGGAAATTATCTTAGCTCAATTAAGAATACACAAAATATCGCAATGGACCTGGCGCGGTTCAGTGAGATTTTGGCCACCATGGAGATCTCACAGTGAAATCCATTTTTATTGGCTGTATAGATTTTAAGAGATTCTTTTTATCGAGAAGTTATTTCAGATGATCTTTTTAGTCGAGTGAGAGAAGACTGTATCTTAGTTTACTTGAGAGCAATCAGTTTGTGGCATGAGTTTTAATGCATGTGCATGTCTTTTGGTGTGTTGTGTTGATTACTTATGGTTTGCTGGGTTGTTGACTTGCTTTTGTTAGAATTCATAGAATTTTGTTTGTTTGTCACTATATAGCTGAAATATTGCCGAATGCGACATTAAACTTAGTTTATTCTCTCTTTCGCTCTCCTTGGCACCATGAGGTGCGCTTTGAAGTGCCAAAATGAAATATCACCAACGAAAGAAAGTTGCAATTAGCCGGAGGATGGCAAAATAAGGAGTCGAAATATCGAGTCAAAATGAGCCGTACGCTTTTCAGAGCTATTGAAGTATATCATGTCTTATGGTCTGAGTAATTTCCCCTCTCTGAGTCTTAGGGTGTTTGAATAACAGCATCTTGAAGTAGTGGATTTGTGCAAAATCGCCTATTTCGAACAGAAAATAGCACACTTTCTCTCCGCGAACACACGAGGACAGTCTAGAACCAATAACTTTACCCCGAAATAATGGTCGTGTCAGTAGTCAGTTGTTGCCCAAAATATTGCGTATTACACATTATATTATCCCCTCCATCACCTCACACCCAACCTTGGCAAGCCGCGTTGGGTGTTACAATTCTTGTTTGCTGTTGTCGGCGGTGTTCGCTCTTGTCCAGTCAGAAACCGCACTATAAGAAACTACCATTGTGTAGCGTCAATCTTCGGCCATGTTCGCTCTTGTTCGTATTCAAATGTCATCCAGCTGTTCTGGTAATCTATGAGACCATTTGCTGTCCAAGCCACTCTAATCGTAGTCCACGCTACGATCGCTTCAATACGGCATCCGACAAGATCCATTCAGAGCAAAGATGTTCCCTAGAGATCGATCTGAAAGTTCCTGTTTTCTATTACTCCTCGACTGCGCCTGAACACAATGGCGTCACTTCCAGTCCAAACCACCTCAACCGTAGTCTACTCGCCGAAAGCGTCAAAATCAGCCAACGGTTTCAAACTTTACCGGGAAATCCCCCGCCAGTCAAGTTACCGGAATTGACCTTTCCAAGTTGCTATATCCACCACTTTATCCCTCCTCACCGCGTGCCGACAGGTTTAGACTACACGGCCCACAATCCACACCGAAAATGCGCTTTCTCTCTTACTCTCCAAGTGCGCATTCGTGTATCACTGACCCTACACTGGTCAGGACCCTCTAGAAAACGATAGTTCAGTCACCCTCACGTCTTGTTCCGAGTGGGCATCCAGGTTTTACCTGTACCATTCAGAGTTCTCTCCATTCGCGCAAAGATGGAGCCACCGCTTGGTTGAACGTGTGCACCCTTACTCCCCTACCACACTATCGTATGGCGCATGCCTGGGTCCCCGGAGTCTCCATGTCTCTCAACCCTCTCGATCTCCGTAAATCGTCCTACTTTCTCTTGGCATGCTCAATCCATTGCGCATGTGCAGGGTCAAAGATCAACACCGGTCACGATATTCAAAGGTCAATGGACGCCCAGATCTTCTTCCTCCTTTCTCTACTACTTAGAATTATATTTCTCAAGGAATAATCCCTCTATTGGGGGAATGAAACAAGGCATTGTTCAGCATAAGTGGTAACCAATCTTGTGCGACACATGTAAAAACTATTCAGATGGAAGCACGAAGGTTACTATCAAAGTGAGAACGTGTATTGATAATCATGAAACACTGGTGATATCAATGCTAATTCTGATCAATATACCCCAATTGATTTTTAATTTTGCTCTATTATGCAGATTTGCACAATCGTACATAAAAAACACCGGCGCGTGTCTATATCAACAAGGTTTGTGTGCTATTGTACCTGGAAGAGTTTGATGAACTTACTTGAGAGCATTTTCGAGAATCCCGTGGTGCGTCAGATATCTGTGTGCATTCCGATTAAAATAAATATATTCCCCTAATGTGCACATTACTACATGGGACCACTTTTTCCTAAAGAGAGGCATAAGAGAATGTTTAGTATCTCCTGAAACTTTCTGGTTGTTCAGCTGATCGAAAGTGTAATTGATACGACAATATAGGTTGGTCAGAAAAGATTTCATGAAAGTTACACCATAGAATTTCAGATTGAAAAATACACAAAACATGAATGGACACATTTTCAACATAGTGAGGAAAATCTAGTTCTGGTTTCGTAAAAATTCAGACGAAACTGGATAATTTACTCTTCTTTACCAACCACACAACAAAAGTTACATCACGAAACATCATAGTTTGGATTCAGCACTCACAATGGAGCCGTAAGAATGGGTTGATACATAAAGCAGATAAGGGCTTGCATAGCATATCTAAGCTTGATGCATTTGTTTACATAAGTCTTAGTCTGAATACACATTAACCGACTAAGAGACCAGTGTGACATAAAGGTTAGACACATCATACAATGTGTGCCGTAAATGGAAACCTCGGGAAATATTCACGAATAAATACTTGAATTCCAGGGGGAATAATACTTGAATCATACAAGCTATATAACAAGTATCTGTACTGACAAATAGGAGTTCTGGGCACCCCTGCTTCCTTCTCCCGTGGGAATCAGTGATATACTTTCTTCCCCTGACAATTTGCCTTCGTATCTTTGCTGGTCTATTAAGGCACGCGGCATATGTATTCTGTCTGCAGCGAAGCGTACTGGCAATTCTCCATCCTTTTTTTTTTGCAAAAGGCAGTCATTCATTATTTGTGAGCAAGATATCATTCTCAGAAATGCGAGAATGTTTAATAATCTATATCTTATTTGGTAAAGCCTTAATGGCTTTTAAAATAACAAATAATGTATTGTGCCGAATGATTTGTCAAGTCTGAAGGCAAGAGCAAACAAAAAAACTTGTGGTAGTGACATTATCTTATTACCCACGCTTGCAATTATCATGTAAAATAGGACATTTCTCCCTTCGAACATCTCCCCCTGCGGACATTTCCCCCTCCTTCCTATAGCTATTTGTGCTATGATTTCATACGAATGTGAAACACATATTGACAAAAACATTTTATTTCTTATTTTTAATAAGCTTAATCGGACATAAATTTTCCCCAGCTATATTTAAGATAGCGGCACTGTTAACCAGATTTGTATGATTTAGTAACAAAATAAAAATGCAACCAAGTTATAAATAAAGCGATTTTGATGATTATCTTTTCAATAAGTTACTTTCAATAAATTGACATGATTTCGAAGAATACCCCATGGTTTCAACGGAGACAAAGTAAGCATCATTGTTAGATGATATATTGCTGTAAATATGTTGTCTTTTCAAATTTAATCACCAATTTAAATCAATCAGCATGTTTGTTACATAATGTCTGTAACTAGGTAGAATATATTGTTTAGTTTATCTTTATCCCGAGTTAGCCCATTGCGGTAGTAGAATCAGTCCGTGCATGGCAAAAGGAAAGTCATTGTATACAGTTTGTCTTTAAAACACTAATTACAATACCATTTAACAGGTTTATTATCCTGATTTCAACCTGCTGCTCGAGTAGAATCATATAACCATGTGATAGTTATTAACTTATACTGTGTATTTATTGTTTAGTCATGCCAAATTATAGAAAACAAGAAAAAAATAAGAAAAAGTCAATTTTGTTACACATTCGTATGAACTCATAGTACACAGATATATATGAAGTGGGATATGTCAGCAGGGAGAAATGTCCTCGGGGGGATGTCCGCGCACCGTCGATGACAGGTCGTTCTCAAGTCAATGATTTGAGAACGATACTAGTACCTGTATCGAAACGTCGTCCTGAATAAACTAGAAGTTGTTATCCATAAGCAATTTGTTTATTTATCTACTTCCCAACTTCTAAATGCCACTTAAGGAAACTTACAGTCATTTCAGTTAAAAACTGACTGACAATAATTTGTGAAAATATGTCTTCGAAAGAAACAAAATTATGACAGATTTGGTTAAACTGGGATATTTGTCAGCTCTAATACCCCACTTGCACAAAATTCAAATTATTCCTTTAACAATATACCGAGAAGCCGGAGTGAATGCTGCACCAATATCACTGGCAGTCACATTGAGAGAGCAGTTTACATGTACAGCAGTTGATACATCCAATGTCTTCCCTTTCACATGTGCCCATAGGAAATATTTTAATAATGATAACTGGTCTATCTTTGACCTGAAGTTGCCAGAATTATTATAAATGTAAGCAAAATGTTCCTTTTCTGGAACAATAGGATAAGTGATAAGCTTACATGTTAACAACCCCATGTTAAATACTAGATAGGAAAGAATGGGTGAAAAAAAAACTGATTTGAACTGCTGTGCTATGGCAGAGTTTTATTGCTAAAACATTGACTTGAATTTTGTTGAAGTGTGCCATTTCGTATTTCTGTGGTTTCACCATTTTGGGTGCCGATAAGATGGTATCAGCACCTGCGTGTGCAAGAAGGGATATCCAAGTGTGAAACGATGGATTCAACACTAGTGAGCGCTTGCATTAAACCCTCACTTGCATTTCGCTTGTATCATGCATATTTACATGTTTCCGTTATTAATTGGTTAATTAGGTTGATTACAGGGGGGAGGGTCGAGGTAGGGAATAAATCACCTTGTGTAATCAACCTAATTAACCAATTAACAACGGTAATAAGCCCCTGTGTGTTAGTTCACATGTTTCAAACAAAATTGATGTCCCAAAAGTTAACAGTATATACTATTCAATTCTTCTGGAAGACTAAGCTTATATACAATATATTTTGACACAAGTGAGTAAGCGAGTGCATAGGATTCAACATAACTTTCAACATTGTTTCAGTCATATAGCCACGAACCATGTAAGCACCACCCAGACATATGGCAAGCCAAAGTGCTTTTTGTTCGAGAATTTCCGATATCGGAAATTGAATTCCCGATATCGGAATTGAAATTTCCGATATCAGAAATTATCGTGTCCTTCAATTCCTGATATCGGAAATTGAATTCTCGATATCGGAAATTCAATTTCCGATATAAGAAATTGCAATTCCCGATATCAGGAATTAGAATTTTCGATATCGGAAATCGAGAATTGCAATTTCCGACATCGGAAATTCGGAGACAATTTCCGATATCGGAAATTCAATTCCTGATATCGGAAGTTGAATTCCCGATATCGGAAATGGAATTTCCGATATCGGAAATGGAATTTCCGATATCGGAAATTGTCACTGAATTTCCGATATCGGAAATTGCAATTCTAGGTTAAGTAAAGCTTCCAGAGCTTTCATTTCCGATATCGGAAATTCAGTGACAATTTCCGATATGAGAAATTCTATTTCCGATATCAGAAATTGAATTCCTGATATCGGAAATTGTCACTGAATTTCCGATATGGGAAATTCTAATTCCCGATATCGGAAATTCTATTTCTGATATCGGGAATTAGAATTTCCCATATCGGGAATTCAATTTCCGATATCGGAAATAGAATTTCCCATATCGGAAATTCGGAATAAAAAGCACTTTGGCTTGCCATACAGACAAGTTACATTCTTGCTACTTCAAAGAAGAAATCTTTGAAGCAGCATGGAACCAGACACCCTCCATTCACCCCATAAAACACTTAGGACAGCACACAATTGTAGACTGCTAATACATACATAGATTATATATTTTGTCAGAAAAAACAATTCCTTCGCATATTGCAGATGAATGCCATTACAATCAGGTCTACAATATGCCCCATTCATGTATGTCTGGGTCTATAATATGCACCATATGCAGCTTTAGATAAGCGCGCGAGGAAGATTGCAGCTAAACTCCGGGGAGGGGCACCGTCTTGCGACCGAAAAGTGGGCGAGCGCAGCTCCAGAATGCCTCCAGATGATGCACCCGAGTGGGCTCTACAGGTCGGTCCACTCAACTCTGAGGACGAGGAAACGTCATTTTGAACTTTGGAATATTTCGAAAAAATAAAAAACAATATGGAAAACAAAACTTGAACGAAAATATATATATGTGATTTCCATATTTCTTTGGACTATATTTTATCTCTCGACCGTTTGTAGTATTTACTTGCGGAATTTCAATCTAAATATTCGGTACTTTCTTCTCTTGATATTGAACTTGATCGTTGGAGTTTTCCTTAACGTTTTATATATTAGTGCCGTTTTCTCATTATGCATGTGCATAATCATTACAATAAACCTATATAGTTAGTTCGAAACTTAGATGATTTTTCCATGTCACCTTTCCATACTATTGCTACTTCTGCTAGGAAATGATTGTTTTATTGTAGGTCAATATGATACATATAATTTCAGGACGCTGTGGTCAGCGACATTACTTGTACAGCTCTGCAGTCTGCAAAAATTACCCGTTTTTTTTGCAGCGTATATAACAAACCGAACTCTGCAAAATGACTCCATTACTCTCTTATATTGATGGTGTTTCACGCCTGAAATAACTTTGTAATTCTCTCCATAAATAAAACTCCACTGCTGTAGTTTCATGTACCAGGGCTTAATTACATAGGGAGATACCCTAGTGTGTTCGTTTTCACGGACACAAAGGTCAAAGATGTGGTGTACGGTCATAGACTGTGTGCGGTTTATCATTCGGCAATTTCACTGCACAAGGGATATAAACGGCACACCCAGGAGCCACCTGTTATTACTTTATAGGGTATCAATCTTTGTCAACTGGAACACGAATACAATATGACGTCTTTCTATGTAATGAACCTCGGTGCATCAAACTATAGTACATAGTTCATATGCAGAAAATATCAAATTTATTTCAAGCGTAATATATTATCAATATCACGGAGTAATGATGGTCAGTCTGTGAAGGTCAATTTTTTACTCACTGCACAGAAAGTAAATTTATGCAGATAACAATTGATTTTTGATAGGCTCCAAAGTAGATGACTAATTAAAATGGAGAGTTATACTTGTATATTCATGATGATTTGGCATGGTAAGATTTCGTAAAGCCGATAACATTCTTCTGACTCGTATGCCGATATTAGATTCTGCTTTCATCTTTGGTCGCAGCTAGGATATAAGATGAAAATCGCAAATCATACCATTTTTATTTGTATATTCGTTCTTCTCGATTTCTTTGCATCCGGATAGCTATGACTGTTGTAAATAGAACATGAATAAAACTTAGATACAAATGCAAAAGTTTTACTTTTGATCTCGTCTTTGTGGTGTTCTTTCCTCAAGCAAACTCGTGGTTTGAAACACTTTATGAACAAACCCGAAAGTACAGCATGCACACCTTCCATAATGCAGGTAACCAGGTCTGCCAATCTAATTAACATTAAATCCCATCTGCTCCACCATTTGGATATTCGGCTTGTGGGATCTAACCGGCTTGCAGTAACTCGAGCGACAACCACAGTCCTGAGAACTATTCATAGTGCTTTGAAGCAGACATTAATGGTGGAGTAATTTTGATTGGCTCAGCCGAATCAGAAGAACTCAGTTGGGATACATTTTGATTTTGCCGCTGTCCACTCATTGTGCCGACATAATCCGAGATAGATATGTGGTCTTTGGGTAAGAGGATTAGTCCAAATACGGCCGTGATGTTATAAGGCCGTTAATTCATGGGCTCTCGGAGCACCAAGTTCAACTGAAATAAGTAAGGTTCTATATAGCGGCATAAGAGATTGGAAAGCATTGATAGAATATTAATTTATTAAGATTGCCAGCCCTGCATGCAGATGTGAGCAGTACAGCTATTACTCGAAACGTCCTTTTAAAAAGAGAGCCACTGAACGGACGGTGTTCGTGTGTGATACACCACCTTCGTGGTCTCTCAGTATATTTTGAGGAAGGCAGTCCGTGTAACCTTGCACAGTTCAATTTTCGTTTTTGGTTTCTCAAAATCAAAAATGGAAATCTGATCGTCAATTTTCAATTTTCGTTTTTTGTTACTGTAATCTCAAAATCAAAAATTGAAATTTGACCGTCAATTTTCAATTTTTGATTCTGGGATTACAAAAAACGAAAATTGATATTTGACAGTCAATTTTCAATTTTCGTTTTTCGTTTTGCTTACGCAAAAATGAAAATCAAATATTGAAAATTGCCACGACTTATCCGTTTTTCGTTTTTTTATTTTAACTTTGACGTATCAATGTTAAGTTCGCACGTGGACGGGTTATGATGTCACTTCCGCTATGACGAGTAGAATAAAAAACGCAAATCGTGTCTTATAAGAGGTGTGGAGCGTGAGAGGCATGTGGCCCACCAGGCCATCCTCGTGAGCCAGTGTATTGATCGATTTGTTAGGGTATCTATGCATTGCCTTGGTTAGTTGCCCACGGTAGTTCAGGATAAAACAAAGATCGAGGGGTATCCTCTAAATCAAACCAATTATTGAGAGAGGTTCAGCAAGCTCATTATGCCAAACCACTAGCTGCAATGTTTGAGATGTCACATCGCTGGCATAACTTTGATGTCAAGCTGAAATCGTCATCGAGAGTCAAAGTAAAAACCGCCGGCTTGGGATACCGACATGCTAATTCCCCTCGGGGGATGAAATGTTCGAGATTGAGGCAAGGACTCAAAAACTCACTCGAATCACCAAAAATGTCCGGGTAAACCCTGTGCGAGGATTCGCGATTTACCTGGACTTGTGAAGATGCACCAGACAGGTCTGGATAGGTGGCATCCTGTGTTTGTCATTGGTTATTGGCATTAAGGACTGAGCCAATCAGGACACAGTCTTAGATTTTCTCATTTCTAAAAATAGATGTTTAGAGCGCTACAAAAGCGAACAGCATTCGTGCACACAACCGCTATTTGTTATTGATTTGAAATATAGTATTCATAAAGATAACAACAAAGATTTAATACCAATAAGAGTAAGCATCGCGGTGATGGGCTGCGAAATCTGTATATGGCCAGCGTTCCGTAAACCACCATTTCAAACATGCACACAAACGTCACGTTTGATGCCAGACGTCTGACTGCTTCAACGCTTCAGGTCCAATTCTCTATTTTTGGGACTTGGATCGTTGAAGCGTTCACATGCCCGTCAACGTTCAGCGTCAAAAACGCTTCAACGCTTCAAGTGCGGATGTCAAAAGCTTCAACGATTAGGGTACCCACGTATTTAATATTTTACACTACTTTAATGAAACTCATATGTGCATCAACCCCGTTGCTCTCCATGTAATGCTTCACACCTACTGCACGAATGCCTACTCACTTCTGGACATGCGCAGTTGGCCCATTATGATCTAGCTCGAATGCCTGGCTCCAGGGATCACTCCCATATCTTTCCATATTGTGCTCCACACCTGCATAAACAATCAGATTTGCCCTTTCCATACTACTCCGCGGACCGAAAGTGACATCATAAGCCTTGCGCGTGCGCAGTTAACATTGATGCGTCAAAGTTAATTTTCAATATTTGATTTTCATTTTTGCGCGAAGTAAAACAAAAAACGAATATTGAAAATTGAATGTCAAATTTCAATTTTTGATTCTGAGAATATGAAAACCAAAAACGAAAATTGAAAATTGACGGTCAAATTTCAATTTTTGATTTTGAGAAACCAAAAACAAAAAAAACGAAAATTGAATTGTGCAAGGTTACACGGACTCGGTTCATGCGGATAAAAGGATGGAGGACAAACTCTTCGAAGTTACGAGAGGATACTACAACACAAAACTATTTGAGCGAATCAAACGTCAGCCAATGTGATGTATATTTTGTCTCCTTTGTTTGAAGTTACATGTTCGTCTCCGTATATTTGTTTTGACTTTGGAGACCCCCGATGTCATATATCACCACAAAGTTGTGTTTATTCTAACACCCATTTGTGTTATTTTCAACTCAATTCTGGTGCTAAAATGGTTTCGACACAATCTTTTTCTCAGTGTATGGGCATATTCGGGACGGCCATGAGGTTACGAACCTGTTCGAACAGCATATTATGATCTTCGTCCCACGGGATTTTGAATTTGAATGTTTGAGTTGATGGAAATAGAGAACTGAGGATGATTAAAATTATAACAAATGAATGAAAGAGAAGACCTGCCTCCCTTTATAATATTTCATAACGTGTTACGTGGAAAACAAATAGCAGACGTCACCACAGGGGACGTAATTATTTTTGGAATATTATAAAAGAAAGTAATTCTTCAATTTGCATTCATTTATTCTCATATTTGTCATCATCAGTTCTCTCTTTCCATCAACTAAAAACATTCAGAATCGAACTTCTATGCTTCGTCCTGGTGAATTCGTTCTCTGTCATGGTTCGGCTTTGTCAGACGAACAATGATTCGGGATGATGAGTATTGCAGTACCGCGCTGCTATACAGGAATATCGAATGGCGGAAACAAACATTCAGTGTTGTTGTATTTAAGTGAATCCACTCTTTGTTGGTATGCAGGATCGATGAGGTTTCACAATTATCTGAAATGGTGATATTAAAACGAATGAGAAAGCAAAAACAGTAGGAAAATTGTAAATCTGCATATACAATGAATTTGTCAAATTTGTTCTCTTCTGAAAGTGTTCACTGAAGCTGTTTCTCTGGTCTCGCTTTAGGCCGAATTATCATTTCGAACTGACATACTGTGGTCGTGACATATCGCATGTGCCTGTAACAAGACTATGTTATGTATACCACAGTGAGCAAGAATGAACATATTTATGCAATTTATCAACAGAATAACTGCCATTACCCGAACAATATGATCGTATTACTTGGTAATCTTGCCTGCCACTATACAAGCAATATAATAATCTGTGTGAGTCCTAGTCAGAATGCTATGTTTCTGTTGTGTAACTGATGGAAATTTTAAATTGATATAGGTAGGCTTTGTTCCGGTGTTGTCTATTATCTACTCAAGACCAGTCATTTCATCACTAATCACTACAAGTCCAGTGACGAAATACAGTTTAGATTCATCAGCCGCAATTGTATGTTGAGAAGAGAAGGCATCCGATAAGAAGTTACATAATATATTAAGCCTCATACATTTGTTTGCTCAAGTTTAGCCTACAGACAGGCTAACAATATGCCAGTGTGACAAAGCGATAAGACACCAATGATTAAATAATCACCAATGATCCTTGTATCCAGCAAGCTAAATATTTACCAACCTTGTCAGATAACATCTTTCTGGCAGATCTAACTGAATAAAACTCTACAAAAGCTGTCTTATATCGAACTGCAACTTCCCCGGCTCATTCTGGCTGATTTTTTTCCTCAAGTCATGTTTCCAGATATGTTTCCCAGGAATGATATATAGAGGATTTTCATAATCATTTTGTTTTTTCAGGCAGGAATTAATGTACGGTACTTGTTTTAAGTACACATAACACATCAGACTTGTAAATAATGAAGCACTCGTATTAACAATGTATTAACTACATACTTTATGAAAATCAGGTAAAGGATATAAATACAGATTGCCGTGTGTTTAAATCGCACTATATAAGAAAAACCCGTATATACAAGTTAATAAACTTCGATTATGCATCTATTGTCTAGATAACATTTCACTATCTGCTGGGCTATGATAATTGCTTGTGTTCAATTATGCCAAATTTTATAATCCGTTTCGATATGGGAAGTGCTACCTAAACTATTTATACCAGGATCATGACTGAGTAACTATAAGCATTTAACAGTCACCACGGGTGCTCAATCCCGGTGTCATCAAATGCTTTCGAAATGTGCTTGCGCTATATGAGGCTACTGATACGTTCAAATTATACCGATTCTCAGCAATTATTACTGATCCATGCAATAATAATTCACATCGATGTCGCAACGTTGTAAATAAAACGATTACATTTCCATAACATACAGTTGTCTGTATCATACTATCAAATATTATTCAAATGTGAGATTATATTTTTCAAATTGGTAAATGTTTAGTTAATAAAACTCATCTGTTTGATTAAATTTGTCTATGTGGTATAACTTTGGTCATGTATCAATTATATGAGCCACCGTTCCATGCAGTAGAGAATATATGGTGAATAGTATTGTTATATTTAATTTCCTGCGAAGTACAAATCTCACAGAGTGAAATATAACCGAAATATTTATCAACTCACCTGCCGTATATTAAAAGTCTGCAAATTAATCGGTTTAATTTGCACATGATGTCCCAGTGTGGCATATATAATTGAATAAAATATAATTATTTGCATAACTCTGTACTGTGTACGTTATGCTGTGTCATAAGGGCCTGTCCAAGCTGCAATATCTAATGTCCACAAACGGTAAATATAATAGAAAATGTATGGCGCATATAAGTGAAATATATGGCAAATGATGCACATTTACAACACTGGCAAATAATGAAGCAACGATATTTATTTACTACAGTAGGTAATACAATATCATACCATGTATGTTCTGTGTTGACCTGTCGTTTAAATACATTTGTCTATATTTGTCTTTCCATTTAAACACCATACGTACACCATGGCCCTGATGTGTATGTTAAAAGCATGCAAATTATATCCACATATTTTAATATTTTCAGGTCCGTTTAAACTTTTGCAAATATAGCAGTTATATTCACCTTATATTTAGTGGTAATATTAAATAATATCAAATCGAGATTTTCGTGTAGTGAAGGGTCTCGAGGCCATGGGTTGAATTTCGCTGAAAAAATCTGACTGCGCATGCGTGGTGCACAGACAAATCTGAGATGCCGACGTACTGATATGACCCCTCGGGCAAATATACTGATTGCATATTTAAAAAAAAAATCAAAAAATCAAAAAATCACAATAACCAAACCTGATCCGTGTGATTACTGTTCAGCTGTTCATGTGGACATCTTGGATGGAAGGACCACACGTCCAGTAGCACCGGCTTGAGAGCTATTAGATACAAATATCTGAGAGCGATGAGAATGCATTCTCTACATCTCTCCACGTAAACGGAATTTGGGGTGCGACGTTTCCACCTTCATGCTGAAGTCCTTATATTACCACGTGATGAGGAATGAAGTATTTTTAATATTATTTTTAAAATATTCATAGAACGAACGCTGATGTAAAACCACAATGTCAAAATCAAACCAAATATGTAATGTAATGCTTTATTTAATTTTATGAGGATTGTGCAAACTGCGTTTGAGGGTGGTGGGATTTTATATAGATAATACTTATGTAGAAGTGGGTATGTCGTTACTTCATATAATTCTAGCTTATTTACAATGGGTCAAATAAATTTTATTTATACAACTGGTAAAGCACTGATTTGATTAGCTTCATCTGTCACCGGTTGAGAGTGTTCATGAGCATGAAACCGTTTGGATGCTCCAATGAACTTTTGGACTATTCCAAAAACAGACATGAAAATCTGACTATGAAACTTTACCACATGGTAAATAAGAATACTGTTCAATTTTACCTTTTGTTTCTTTCAAAAAGACTCCAGCATTCGAGCGACAGATGTCGATGTAAATTTGTAGTTTCTCGGTAGGTTTGCTTTGAGAAATGTTCACCGCAAAGAGTTATGTATCCCCACATCGAACGATATATTCGAAGAGAAATACAAAATATTATATCCGATTGTTATCATTCTGCTGTTATTAGTGGCCGCATTTTAGTTGTAACTTTTCTAGCATTCCTTCGAGTGGTTGATTTGTCAACTAAATCCCTTGTCCCTCGAATCATTGGACGCTGTATTCCGACTGACGGCCGGAACATCACATTCCCTTCTCGGCATCATTGAAAACTTTTGCAAGCTTCTCTCTTCCAAGAAACTAGCTTGTGATCTTATGCGCTAATGGAATTTCGTATTAATATTAAAGTACGCAAATGTCTTATACGAACTTGCACTCGATATAGCCCAATTCGGAAAGGGTTTTATCTCCCTTGTTCCACTAGGGGCATATTGGTTCAGAGAACTTCCGGTAAGTACCAAAAGCCCTCACAATTAGTTTGAGTAATTACATATTCTATTTTTCAAGACAATTATATTTATAATTTACACGTATACATGATCTAACGGTTCATGTAGAAAGTGGAAACAAAATAGTTTTTTTCAAATAAACATTCTGGAATAGTTTATCAATTCTTATATTATTCAAAATAATTGCGGGTGCCTTCGGTAAAAGTGAAACCGAGGTGACTACTTCCCGGAAGCGGTGTTTCATACCTTTAACCTTAAAGAGTGTCAGTTATTGAAGGTTAGATCACATACTTTCCGGAAAGGACTTCATTCATTTGGGTCGTTTGTACCCGCCGGGCATATTTTGTCCGAAGGGTATTGTCGACGTTGGTGTCGTCTATCTGTCCGTCCGTCCGCCTGTCCGTCCGTCTGTGGACATGATATCTCAAGAAAGATTACAGCCAGGCATTGTAAATTCATACCACGTATGCATCTAGTGAAGGATCTACCAACCGAAAATGACAGACCTTGGCGTATTTTATCAAGAACTAATTCTAGTATTTGCTATATTTTTTAAGGATAGCTGTCTCCTTAGAGGGTCAAAATTGGTCATTTATTTCTATTTCTTCATTCAAATATTCACTATTTCCCCTAACATTTGGTTAAAAAATGAAATGAAAATTATAAATAGAAGTGCTTCAATATTAGGATTAAAAATTTAGTTTCCGAGGCACTGGAACAATTAAACAGATTGCCTTAGCTTGGGCTTGGCTACTATTATTTTTGTCTGTCAAATTTCCTTTTCCAAAACTCATTTCCGCAGTATTATGGTAAGCCAATTATCTGTTAGTCCTACTTATTTACATTAATCGACCCTCTTCTGATCAAAACCACGCAAACATCCGTATTTTTGTTTCTAATTATAACAGTGACACTTCACTCTGACACCCGCCGTGAAGTCATCTACACAGGTGTGAACATTTCTCAGTTTTAGCAAGTTTTTAAAGTTTAAATTGGACTTTAAACCACCTTGATGAATTTTTTTTAGTGTAATAGTTATCCAGAATAAACAGGAATTCGAGTAGGTCCCATTAGACAGATTAAAATGTATTTGACAATCAAAAAATTTGGATTAATTCACCAGATGTATAGCTGGACACATTTTGCCTGATTTCTAGCCTTTCATTTTTGTACAAAATCCGAGATTTAAATGTTTATTTCTCGAAAAGTATCCATGTTACGCTTTTGAAATCTGGCATGCTTATTACTTATAAGGTGATCTAGTAAACATTATCTCACTTTTTGTAAGTTCAGATTAGTTTTTTAATTTTAAACTTTTAAGACAAACGACCGTAAAATAGTACGTTTTTTCAATTTATTTTAGTAAAATAGCTGTAAAAACAAAACCAGGCAAAAATTACAAAAAATAGGTAAAGTTTACTAGTTCGAATTGTCTCCTATCAAGGTATACCATCAAAGTTGAAACAAGACCAACAGTTTTCATGAAATTTCAATTGAAAATGGACGCTATTGTTTTCATTTTAATTTTGTTAAATTGGAATATTTTCTACACAGCAGCAGCTTCGGTTATACAAATTATATAGTTGGAATCCCTACAATGTACGCGTTCATAAAATATATAGTTTATTATGGTTATCTTGTATATTTATTGATACAGACGACAAATTGTCACCGGGTCGCAAAAACTGCCTCTAAGGGGACAGCTATCCTTAGGGATGAGTGTAAGTGTCTCTAAATTCATATTACATATGCAGCTGATGATTGACTAGAGGCCTATCGCAGTTGACTGACCTTGCCCGATTTTGCCACGGTCATATACTGTTTATTATGATATCACATAAAATATAGCTAGGCTTTCCAAAATAATGCTATGTATACATGTGGCGATGGTCCAGACGTGTGCTGAAGATGACTGACCTTGACCTATTCTATCTAAGTCTGATTCTATTCCATATAAAAGAAAATACAGATATAAAAGGAATTCGCATTAATAATTCAGATTTTACAATATGCAGACGACACCCCTCTTATTCAAGATGGAACAAAAGAATCACTGGCTAGAGCTGTGGGTATCTGGAAACACTTCTCTAATTGTTCAGGCTTAAAATTGAACGTCGGAAAGTCTGTCATTATGTATAGGTAGCAAGAAAAGTTGACAAGTAATGTTATACACTTACTACAGAGTCAGCTGGGATCTGGGCGGCTCCTAGTTATCTGGTTTCACCAAGAACTCATTGAGATGACTAACCTAAATTACATTAGTAAGCTAGCTTCCTAAACTATTATGGAGTTGACAAAACAGAATGCTCACCCCAGTCGCGAAGGTTAATATCATTAAAACTTTAGCATTGCCTATATTAGTTCATCTATTCACTGTTCTACCCGATCCAAGCAAAGAAATAATGGATGAATTCAAAAAGACAATTCGTAAAAAAAAATAAAAAAAATGAGCCTTCTTTTACAAATGGCTATTTAAAAAAAATTCAACTTGTTGTAACTTACATCCTCGTTTCCTGTAGGAGACAACTCCAACAGGAAATCGGTGTCTCAGTTTTGTCAATTCTGGTCTAGTTCTTATTTCATTGACATTTAATTCAACTTCAAAGTTCAAAACTGTGATTTGCTCGATTTTGTAAGGAAATATTCAATTAAATGTCAGTAGAATGAGAACTAGACCAATATTGATAAAACTGAGACACGGATTTCCCGTTGGAGTTGTTCTGTACATGAAATGATGAAGTAAGTTGACTATTTTTTTGAGAATTTAAAAAATTTAAATTAAATTTTTAATTAATTTTTATTTAAATCCGAATATCTTCACAATCTACAACTTTATAGTGAACAAATTTATATACTTGGAATTGTTAAGAAATATGCTTTCAAGAAATATATACATCACTATAGCTATGAGGCATACTTTTTGCTGTATAAAGACAAGTTCAACAGGGTGTGTAAAAGTGTGTGCAGGAAGGCTCATATCCCCACCTTCTCAGCTTATTCCGAACTGCTGAACAACATTTTCTTTCCGATAGGTACTAAAGTTTGGAAATTAAGCCCCAGAGGCCTGACGGAATTTTTGCCAATAATAAAAAAGATATGCTTTTTAGACGGATGTTCTTACAGGTTGGGCAGAAAGCATTAAAACTCAATTTTCTGGGAAAGATATATCAAATTTCCTCATATTAGACTTCACAGTAGTAGTGTGAACACATTTCGAGGCTGTGGCTCGTCACTGCGCATGCGCAGAAAAAAATGTGGCAGTTTGTGGTGGTGTGCGCAGGAGTGTTGTGCGCAGGTATGACGTCACTTCCGGTCTGGGTGAATGGGGCGTGACCTTGGAGGCATGTATTCCTCCGCGGTGATGCGGTCTGGCGGTAATGCGATCTGCCTCTGCGGTCCGAAAGTAGTCTCAAAACCGTGGGATTTCGTGAGAATACTCGGCAATCTTTAGGGACCGCTAGTTTACCGATTGGGTCATATGAGGTATCAAAGTGAAGCATTCGTGAAGGCGCATCTGATGGGCTGGGTGTGGGGTTGGAATATCGTCATTCTGCGCATGAGCGTGGACAAAGGGTATGGAAATAGGCGTTTTGGGATCTAGGTGGGCCATTAATGGTCCGATTGGATCGAGTGAGGTATCAATGTGAAGCATATGTGAGGGGGCATCCGACGGGATGGGTGGCGGGTTGGAATATCGTCATTCTGCGCATGCGCGGTAGACAAAGGGCATGGAAATAGACGTTTTGGGGTCTAGGTGGGCCCTTAGTGGACCGATGGGGTCGAGTGAGGTATCAATGTGAAGCATATTTGAGGGGGCATCCGACTGGGTGGATGTGGTGTAGGAATATCGCCATTCTGCGCATGCGCAATAGACAAAGGGTATGGAAATATAGGTTTTGGGGCCTAGGTGGGTCACTAGTGGGCCGATGGAGTCCTATGAGGTATCAATGTGAAGCATATGTGCGGGGGCATCCGATTGGACTAGTGTCTCGTTCGTTGTCAACATTCTGCGCATGCGCAGACAGGAATTGTGGGAAAAGGGTATGGACATAGACGTTTTGGGGTCTAGGTGAGCCACTAGTGGGCCGACGGAGTCGTATGAGGTATCAATGTGAAGCATATGTGAGGGGGCATCCGATTGGACTAGTGTCTCGGCCGTTGTCAACATTGTACGGATGCGCAGACAGGGAATTGTGGGAAAAGGGTGTGGAAATAGACGTGTTGGGGTTCAGGTGAGCCACTGGTTGGCCGATTGGATCGAGTGAGGTATCAATGTAAAGCATACGTGGCTGAGTGTGACGTGGAACTGACGTCATCCTGCGCATGCGCAGTAGAGAAAGTGTATGGAAATAGACGTTCTGGGGCCTAGGCGAGCCACTAATGGGCCGCTGGAGTCGAGTGGGGTATCCATGTGAAGCATATGTGAGGGAGCAACCACCTGGAGTAGTGTCTCGGCCGTTGTCCACATTCTGCGCATCCGCAGACAGGGAATTGTGGGAAAAGGGTGTGGAAATAGACGTTTTGCGGTCTAGGTGGGCCACTAATGGTCCGATGGAGTCGAATGAGGTATCAAAGTGAAGCATTCGTGAAAGGGCATCCAGTCATGGGTGGGTGCATGTAAAATTAGGGGTATGACGTCACTTCCGGTCTGGGTGATTGGAGCGTAACCTGGGAACATGATAGGACATGTACGACCTGTCTGTGGGGGGTTTCCCGCCAGAATTTCGCTGACGTCTGCGCCTGCATCCGGGTATATATGAGGGTCTGTGTGAATGGGGTGGGACCTGGAAACATGATAGGAATGTATGTACTGACCTGTCTGTGGGGTTTTTCCCGGCCCGGCCCGGCCCGGCCCGCCCCGGCCGCAGCGCGCGCGCGCGCGGGTTATCCGGCCGAGTGCGCGCGGCATCACCGGAAGTGCGCGGGTGAATGTCAGGTCAAAAGGTCAAAGGTGACATCCAGGTCACCATCGCTCCGATACTGTATATAGGCGAGCCATTGGCTCGAAAACAGTTTGGATTGACCTGTAATCTTTGTTGTTGTTGCTCTCTTTTTTTGGACTAACCCATCAAAATAGTACGTATCACGGACTACACCCGTAGAGCTACGTATAGGCGCGCATGTGTGACATGGTCTATAAAACACGTCCCTCTGGATCCCACACTTTCATTTCTACGGTTGCAGAGCCATGACGGAGATCCAGCCCTATGCGACTCGCATTTTACAGCATGCCACCGTGGTTAATTCACTCACGGGTTACCGAGCAGTGGTTCGGTCCATGTTTGCAGATGGTGACGACAACGAGGGGCGACGCCAGATCCTGAAAGAGTTCACAGAAGCGGTCCTCGACAGAGTGCACTCGATGGAGAGGTGTGCTATCACTCACCACTACTGGACTATGACAGCCATCCTTGATGCCCGGGCTATGGACCATGAGCGCTCACGCCGGAACCAGCGACGGCTCGTTGGCCTAGTCATGGTCTTTACCCTATTGACCCTGACGCTGTGGCATTGACAGTGGGACCTCACCATAAATACGAGGGTCAGTCAGCGTGTGCGTCATTCACCCTTCGTCATTGGGTCAACCATGTCACCGAGGGACCTGACCATAAATACGAGAGACAGTCAGAGTGTGTGTCATTCACCGTTCGTCATTGGGTCAACCATGTCGCCAGTCCTACGAGCCCTCCTTCCCCTTACACCCCGGGTGGGGTTACACATGTATGAAGATAAAGTCACCTTCGTGGAAGACCGTGGAGATGTTTGCTGGTCGCGCGCTGAGACCGTATCGAATACGGTTACGCTACACCGTGACGGCTGGACCAAATTTAAACGGGTGTTGAGTGGTGAGCTCGACGGAAACCTCATCCACATAGACAATGCCATCTACGTACACCGTGGACCCCTCTTCCCACGCCTGGGCCGTTACCAAGACCCTACGCGAGGCTTCACCCTAGACCCCGAGCTGTGGACAGCCTTCGAGAAAGTGGTGCCTATCGTGGACCAGCTGTTTACATCGGACGAGCAGTCAGCTGATCAGTTGGAGTGGGCTCGTGTCCTGAGAGAAGCGGCGGCAGAACCCAATGAACAAATGTCTAGCAATGAATCGGAGGCAGACGACGATGCCATTGATTATCCGGCTAGACTCAGTCAGCCCAGTGACATGACCACCCGATCCTTTGATCTCACGGGGTTCTCTCAATAAATACGAGAGACAGTCAAATCTGGTACCATTCACGTACTGACCATGACGGAGCATGTAATACGGGCGCATCTCAGCTTGACCCCCGGGGTTTTCCTGCACGTTTATGCGATATCATGGAGGAGGTGGGAGACATCTGTGATGCGGACCCTACACAACCGTGCCCGGCTCATACTCGTTTGTCTCCGGAGGGCTGGACCAAAGTCAAACGGGTGTTGTCTGGTGAACTGGACGGCGACCTCATCCACTTGTGTCACGATGTGTACATCCGACGCGGCCCCTTCTTTGCTCAATTGGCTCGGCTAGATGGGGGTACAGTGCATTTTACCCTTCACCCTGATCTATGGTCTGCATTGCAAGATGCCATGGCAGATGTGGATCAAGTGCTTACGGAGGAAGAGCGGTCATCAGACGAGTTGGACTGTTCATTTATCATGGACAATGTGCTGGCAGAAGCCAACGAAGAAACTCCGGCCCAAGATATACCCGTTATAAATAAACGATAGAGCCAGGGTCCATCATCATTTGTCGCCATGAAGAGCTGGGAGAAGGTGTTGGATAAGTTGTACTACAGTCCCGACAGTCCGGGGGCCTATAGTGCATTGACGGCTCTCTATCGAGCGGCCAAACCCCAGGGGATACAACGTGCTCAAGTCCGAGATTGGTTAAGAAAACAAGACACCTATACCTTACATCGAGCTGCCCGTCGCCATTTTCTACGGAACCGGGTCATCGTGGGAGGACTAGATGCTCAATGGCAAGCGGATTTGGTCGATATGAGCGCCTTTGCCAAACACAACGATGGAAATCGGTATATCTTGACGTGCATCGATATCCTGTCGAAGTATGCGTGGGTGGTACCCATCCGGACGAACACGAGGCGAATCTCATAGCGGCCTTCAAGGACATCTTCAAGACCGGGCGCAAACCTTTGTATTTACAAACCGACGAAGGCACGGAATTCCTCAACAGACCGTTCCAACAGTTTCTGAAAGCCCAGAAGGCGTTTTTCTTCCATGCGTACAACGAGACCAAGGCTTCCGTGGTGGAAAGGTTCAACAGGACATTCAAAGGCCGCATGTATAAATATTTCACCTATAAGAATACAAGGCGGTACATCGATGTTCTCCCGAAACTTGTGAGTGGTTACAATCGAGCCTATCACCGGAGTATAGAGAGAGCCCCCATTACCGTGACCCAACGCAATGAAGCCCAAGTTCGGCGTGTCTTGTACCCCAGGCAATCGCAGCGAACGACGAAGGAGGTGTACAAGGTCGGGGACCCTGTACGGATCAGTAAAGTCAAAGGTCAATTTGAGAAAAGTTACTTGCCCAACTGGAGCGATGAGCACTTCCTGATTAAACGGCGCCTATCCCGACAGCAGCGAGTCTATGAACTGGAAGATCTTCAAGGGGAACCGTTGCTAGGGACGTTTTACGAGACGGAATTACAGCCTGTCGTAAAAACACAGCAAGACTACTACACGGTGGAGCAGATTTTGAAAACGGAACGTCGACGTGGCAAACTGTTTCATTTCGTCAAATGACAAGGCTGGCCCAGTTCCTTCAATTCCTGGGTCGCGGCCAACCAGGTTAAAGGACTATAAAGCCAGACACCACTACCGTCATCCTTCAGTCCACGTTCGACCACGGTGCTATGAACACAGCGTCTCTCAAAACGCGCAAAGCGCAAATGGGGTTTGTGGTGATATTGCTAACACTGCTGAGTGTGTTGTACGGCGGTGTGTTTTACGACGTAGCCTATGTCAGCACGCTACTTAACCAACTGAGAACTCCAGCTGTGAGTGCCAGTGAAACCAGTCTACAGATAGCACCAGTCAACCCCGTATCGAGCCCAGTCATCACCACCACCACACCACGTGTACAAGCCACATCGAGCTCCACACCGAGCTCAACACCTACACCAAGTACACCCACTACGTCTGAAAACTCACCGGATTTCATCCCTCACAGTGAACACACAACGACGACCGACGTTGTACCCACCACCACCACTCCAGTTCACTCGTACCAAATTTACAAGAGCGGGTTACCACGACAGCGCATACGCCTCGAACCATGGACCCTCGGTGGCAGCATCCCTTCACTTGCGTCATCGCTGGACCGACGGGCTCCGGCAAAACGCACTTCGTCAGGAAGCTCCTTCAACACGCCGACAGCATGATCACCCCACCCATTGCCCAAGTCGTGTGGTGTTACGGAGAATGGCAGGCAACGTATGCAGCAATGCCCCACATCACGTTCGTGGAAGGCCTACCTAACCTGGCCGATTTGGAACCGGACACCTTGGTGGTTCTGGATGATCTCATGGCGGAGACGGATGCGCGAGTCACCCAACTCTTTACCAAAGGCAGCCACCATCGACGGCTCAGCATCATCTACATTGTGCAGAATCTGTTCAGTAAAATCAAAGAACATCGGAACATCAGCTTAAATGCCCACTACCTGGTGGTCTTCAAAAACCCGAGAGATACCACTCAACTGCTGCAGCTGGCGAGACAGATGTATCCTGGCCGCACACCGTTTGCGTTGGAAGCCTTTAAAGATGCGACAACCCCTCAGCACGGGTATATGCTCTTCGACCTCAAGCAAGCCGACCCCGATCACCTTCGACTACGGACCGGCATCTTTCCCCGAGAGACCCACCACGTGTACATGCAAAAATAATGTAAACACACCCACAGTGGTCCCCTAGCTGGAGTGTGTGTGTTTGATGATGGGGTAATAACAAGAATTAATATCACAGCATGATTGACTTTGTCTATTCTCTGAGCTAGATAAAAAGGGCAGAGTTGTGGGTTCTAGCATTAGTTGTACATAATGTCTGCGCGAGTACGGAAGCACGCTCCGACGCTCCGTGTATTGAAGACGGCCCCACCCAAGTTGGTCCGAACCATTGTACGCGGTGCGGACCCTGACCTTGTACGCTGTCTGTGCGAGATCGGGTAGAACCTGTTAAAAGGCAACGTACCACTGACTCCGGCTCAGAAGACCAAGTTGGCCAAGCATAAGACAGGTCTCCGAACCCGAGTCCAGAAGCGAGTTTCTCAAACACAAAAGAAAAAGGTGTTACAGAAAGGCGGCTTTCTCGGGGCCATCTTAGCACCGTTGGCCGCTTCCGTGTTGGGTCCAGTATTGGGTGGACTCTTCGGCCGACAATGAACCACACGAAAAAAATGGTCCTCGTCAAACCACGGTTCCTTCAAAACCTCCAATCGCCCTACCCTGTCCCACCTACGGTGAAGACCATAAACACTCTCGATGAAGAAATGCAACAGATCTTACAAAGACCGGGGCTAAGCGACAGTGAGAAATTATAACGGTACAATGAGACGCTTCAACTTTGCACGGGCCCTCCGGAGCACCGTCAATGTGATCTGCTACGCCGAGTTTGACAACATCATTCGAGTGGACAAGGCGCGCAACGTCCTGTGTGACTTTGCCAGCTAACATGGATACAGACCAGATAACCACCGTGCTGGAGAATGACCCAGGGACACGTATGGTCGTTCAAGGGGTGTTCGCCGGAGATGTGTTCCCATTAGACCGTATGTATCCTGCTGCTTACGTTCTCAACACGGACCCCATGGATCGGCCCGGTGAACATTGGGTGAGCGTGTACTTGACAGAACAGCAGGGCGAATACTTTGACCCGTACGGCCTGCCACCCCTCCATCCCGATTTAACACACTTCATGGATCAAGTGTGCGGACAATATTGCTTGTTTTACCTGTACCATCGATGCTGGGGAAGAACCTTATCTACCATCGTACAGATGTTTGACGAGTACCCCAAGGCCGAGAACCGCGATGTACTCGTATATGACTGGGCCGCCCATCATTTCAATGTACAAGCCCCGTTCTGGGCTTATGTTCTTTCAATGTACAAACCCCTGTTCTGGGCTTAAGTTTACAAGCCTCTTGTTCTGGGCTGAAGTTCTATCGATTTCAATGTACCAGCCCCCTGTTCTGGACTTCAGTTTTCACGTGGTTGTTCTCACGTTGTTGTTGTTAGTTATTGTTGAATAAAAAGCAAAATGAGATCTCACAAAAAAAAACCCTGTCTTGTGTGTTTTCTATATAAGCATAATGCATGAAGGCTATAACAGACATGTGGAAATTCGGTCAAACTGGCTTTGAACACCGTATTAGCCAATCAGTGGCCTAGGATGGGGCCAAATGTAACCCATCAATGTCCAGAAAACATTACCCGGATGTACAAGAACCCAGATGTAGGCGCGGACGTAGGCGAAAGCGTTCTAGTACCCGGATGTAGGTTGCAGACGTGAGCGAAATTTTGGTACCCGTCCATTGGTTCTTTTATCGATCGCTCATTTGCTCTTTTTCTCGACCGCTGATTGGTCCAAATGGAACTGCCCATCCTTCCCAGGTCAATTTATAATCCCCTTTTTGTGTTCAAGCTCTGTATATCGATGCCGCAACATTGTTGCCGAACCTTGCCGAAAGGGAGACCTTTGACATTTTGACCTGGATGTGACTTTTGACCTTTTGACCCGACATTCACCCGCGCGCTTCCGGTGATGCCGCGCGCACTCAGCCGGATAACCCGTGCGCGCGCGCGCTGCGGCCGGGGCGGGCCGGGCCGGGCCGGGAAAACCCCCACAGACAGGTCAGTACATGCATTCCTATCATGTTCCCAGGTCACACCCCATTCACACAGACCCTCATGCATACCCGGATGCAGGCGCAGACGTCAGCGAAATTCTGGCCAGAAAACCCCCACAGACAGGTCAGTACATGTCCTATCATGTTCCCAGGTCACGCCCCATTCACCCAGACCGGAAGTGACGTCATACCCCTAATTTTACATGCACCCACCCATGACTGGATGCCCCTTCACGAATGCTTCACTTGATACCTCATTCGACTCCATCGGACCATTAGTGGCCCACCTAGACCGCAAAACGTCTATTTCCACACCCTTTTCCCACAATTCCCTGTCTGCGCATGCGCAGAATGTGGACAACGGCCGAGACACTACTCCAGGCGGTTGCTCCGTCACATATGCTTCACATGGATACCTCACTCGATTCCATCGGCCCATTAGTGGCTCGCCTAGGTCCCAGAACGTCTATTTCCATACACTTTCTCTACTGCGCATGCGCATAATGACGTCAGTTTCACGTCACACCCAGCCCGTTGGATACTCCCTCACGTATGCTTCACATTGATACCTCACTCGATCCAATCGGCCCACTAGTGGCCCACCTAAACCCCAACACGTCTATTTCCACACCCTTTTCCCAAAATTCCCTGTCTGCGCATGCGCAGAATGTTGACAACGGACGAGACACTAGTCCAATCGGATGCCCCCTCACATATGCTTCACATTGATACCTCATCCGACTCCATCGGCCCACTAGTGACCCACATAGGCCCCAAAACGTCTATTTCCATACCCTTTGTCCATTGCGCATGCGCAGAATGACGATATTCCTACCCCACATCCACCCAGTCGGATGCCCCCTCACATATGCTTCACATTGATACCTCACTCGACCCCATCGGCCCACTCAGGGCCCACCTAGACCCCAAAACGTCTATTTCCATACACTTTGTCCACCGCGCATGCGCAGAATGACGATATTTCAACCGCACACCCAGCCCATCAGATGCGCCTTCACGAATGCTTCACTTTGATACCTCATACGACCCGGCAAACTAGAGGTCCCTACAGATTGCCGAACATTCTCACGAAAACCCACGGTTTTGGGACTACTTTCGGACCGCGGAGGCAGATCGCATCACCCCCAAGGTCACGCCCCATTCACCCAGACCGGAAGTGACGTCATACCTGCTCACAACACTCCTGCGCACACCGCCACAGAGCCTCGAAATGTGTTTACACTACTACTCTTCACGCGGTTTTCGGAGTGGCAGGAAATTATCAGGTGGTCAAGATGCAACATCCAATATGTGAATGATTCACCAGATGACGACAGTCAATTTCTTTCCTTCCTAGGTCTCATGACAAAGTACAAACGTTAACAAATATAATAGTTTAAGAAAAAAGTATACAAAAATTAACAACGTTAACTCCCTCTATAACAAAAGCTGAGTAGTACAGTAGGGGCATGACAGCAGAAAATCCACCCGGCAAAATTGCCGGGGTGTGGATGAATTGATATTGGAGTATAGGATATACAGCGGAAGTTATGTAGCGGAAGTGTGTTTGCGTTGTCATTTTGATGATGTAGCGAAAGTATAATGCGTTGTCGTGGTGACGAAATTTGTAGCGTTAGCATGGTAATTATTTAATGTATTCTTTCCAATGACTTTTCCGGGTTTTTTCCCGTGCATGCTCTAAATATTTGATAAATGCGCGTATATGTCTTTTTATTTTTTTTTATCGCATATATATAATTTTTGCCCACATATTTTCACCGAAATATGTACCATTTTGTTGAATATTTCTTCGGCTGTTAAGAAAATGAGTAGTAATTGTTGCGTACGTGTACATATCACAATTTTGCTTAATTACGGGGCAATGCTTTTTTGTATCCATCCAAACTGTATACATTTTCTGAAAGCCCTTGATTCAAGGAATTTAGATAAAAAAATATCTTTCAGGAATTTATTACAAGAATCGATTTATTTAAAGATGAATGATGTCATTTAGAAAAGCATAGTCCTAAAACTGACGCGATAATAACTCTCTCGGTTTTTATAAAACAAACTTGTTTTTTGGAATAATGAACTTTACCATTCGAAAAGAAGTAGGTTGCCTCAGTTTCTTTGGTTAGTGCCTAGAAGTTATTTTATGGTCGTGCCGAGTTGAAAGACTGAAAAAATCTACAAAAACTTGACCCATCTACACTAAATCATAAATAATTCATGAACAGGACCGAACTTAAAATTTCAGACAGCCTTTTGAACATCTACATGATTGGAATATTGTGTCCAAAGTTCATGTTTGTACATCAAATAACAAGAGAGAAATTAGAACTGGAAAAATAACTTTTTTTTTGGCGAAAAACTAAGCGGAGAAAACGGCCAAAAACCAATCAGCACTGTGTTCAACCACTTAAGCCACCCAAATCCCCTGTTCGCAGCTGGATAAGAACCCCGCTGAGACAATGCTGTGACCAATTGAGTAGATGACAGGGTCAAAGGTCAGTTCCGGTCACGTGAACCAGACCAAGAGCTCTGCCACACGGGGGCTACCACCACCGGGCGTTGGCGGAGTTGGTGGTGGTATGTGTGTGTGTGTGTGTGGTGGTGGTAGAGTCTTTAAATATAGGAATGAACATGTGTCCATCATCAGTCCATATGTATTGGTCGTTCGAAAATAAGTTTAGCTGCAAAGGGATGAACCGGTGCGATCCCAACATCGACAAAGCCTTGTACTTGAACGTGCTGCAAAGCCAGGCCAGTGCGAGTGGAACTAACCGAGGATTTCGGATGGTGGACCACCAAATGCGGACGTACATCCAGCAACGAGACGCCTTTACTTTCTTTTACCCGAAACGGAAAGTCCTGGCCGATGGTGTGAGCACTACTTACTTGGACTTGTGAAAAAATGTCGAACACACTATATGACTGTTGATACACGAGTTAAAAACTGTAAAAAGTCAGGATGGCCGAGTGGTCTAAGGCGCCGGTATTAAGTGCTGGTCGGCGAAGAGCTGGCGTAGGTTCGAATCCTACTCCTGACAGAATTTTTTGTTTTTTTTTATTTTGTACCTTATACATACCACTACTATTCTAAAAAGCTGTAAAAGTCAGGATGGCCGAGTGGTCTAAGGCGCCGGTATTAAGTGCTGGTCGGCGAAATGCCGAACGTAGGTTCGAATCCTACTCCTGACAGAATTTTTTTTGGTACCTTATACATACCACTACTATTCTATTTGTACATACCATCTGTATTCTATTTGTACATAGTGTATACTCCTTCACTGCTAAAAAATGCCCACTTTCGCTACTACTCGTACTGATGACGTCACCAATGACGTCACAGATGCTGTGGCTATCCCTAAAATTGGGGTCTACACCCCGAGAGCTACAACATGACACCTCCCATGACGCATTCGGACCAAGGATGGTCCATCTCTACACCAAATACCATCCTTCACTGCCCTGTGACCTCGCAGAGGTCATATGCAAATGTCATTTCCGAGCTCTGAGCTCCACAGGCTTTGAGGTGCCCAAAGAGACACGGAGGTTACCGAAGATGTCACGGCTCGGCTCTCGACTTGGGGATAGTTGAACTGAGTGTGCTAAAAATAGATCACCAGCTAGCGTGCTATAAAGGGAAGCGGCCTGGCCGTTTCATCAGACACTCTGTCAACCACCAAGATGTTCACTTGCACAACTTGCCAGAAGAAGTTTACTCGTCTAGATAGTTTACGACGCCACGAGACCTCCACCCACAACGATGGACTGTATACTTGTATAACCCGCGCACGGTCATTTAATCGGGAAGATGCTTTACTGCGCCACGAACGTTCATTCCACGAGGACGCGACGGAACAATGTAAGGATTGTGGTCAACTCTTCAAACGACACAGTCAGTTAAAACGGCATCAGCGTTTGATCCATGGTCCGTCACCACGGTTTTGGCGACAACTTCCTACTGAAGAGGAGCCGCGGAAGGTCAGACCCACTGAAGATAAGCCCGGGAAGACGAACGCCACTGGTGATGCGATGACGGAGAGCCCGCATATACCTACAGTTGGGAAGAGCCTGGATTTCCTAGCGATCTCTTACCCGAAGATCATCCAGAGAGTGACATCTCTCGGCGCCATTGGTCCATGACACGGCACTGTTTCCACCGTCATCGCCCTATTCAAGATATCTACAATTTCCCACTGACCAACCTCACCCGTCTACGCAGCTACGTGGAAACCATCTTCAATGACCAACCTACGGCCTTCACATTAAATGTAGCATTTGGGTACATCTTATGCCATAAGATGACGGGTGAATTGCGCTATTTCTATTCCAGTGCCTTCAACCCAGTGTACGACCAACCGTTTACCATCATTAACCGGAGGTCACTAGAGATGATGCTGGACCAAGTGGAACAATTGGATGTCTTGGGATGGGCCCAACAACAACGACCCAACACCACGTGGGCAGTGAAGAGGGTGACCAATGTTACGTTTTTTCCTTACCAAGCTGATCCACCACTGCCATCGGTTGAATGCGTCACTCGTGCACTGATGAATACCATAACATGCCGTACATACTCTCTATGTCTACATGCTGACCATTGACTTGAGCTCAGTAAACACTTGTACCTAATGTGACGGTGCGTTAAATAATAAAACATGGTGTTTGATATTTCAATTTGTTTTGCTGTGAACATACTAAACACACCCAGGGCGGCTCCCCCAGCCTGGGTATGATGTAACATTGGGGATAATAAACTGTATGAACATTGCTGAACTTGTTGTTATTCACATCACCCCATTGACTCGATAGGCAGATCCCAATAAGCCCGGGGACCGATATTAGCCCTTTTGGCTAGAGGTGATAGGGGTTTTCCCCTAGTTTAGAACTGATTGTGCTAAAAATAGATCAACAGCTAGCTTGCTATAAAAGGAAACGGCCTGGCCGTTTCATCAGACACTCTGTCAACCACCAAGATGTTCACTTGTACTACGTGCTCGAAATCATTCACTCGCCGGCACGACTTGCGCCGCCATGAGGCTACCAAGCACGATGGAACCGCCCGGTATAGCTGTACGATATGTAGGCCTACACTGTCGTTTCAGCGCCCAGATCATTTACAGCGCCATGAACGTTCAATTCATGGGCCATCCAAGCGTCCATGCGAAGAATGTGGTCAACTCTTCAAACCACCCAGTCAGTTAAAACGGCATGAACGTTTGATTCATGGTGCATCACCACGGCATGAGGACAACTTTCCACTAAAGAGGTACCCAGGAGGGACAGATCCACTGAAGATGAACCCGGGGAGGAGAATGCCACTGGTGATGCGATCACGGAGAGCCCGCCTATACCCACAGCTCAAAGAGCCTAGATATCCAGCCGGTCCCTAGCATCACTGTTTCCAGTCATACGCCTGACAACAACGAACATTTTCTGGAAGATGCGGTGGATGTTCCCAGCGATCTCTTACCCGAAGATCATCCAGTGAATGAGATGTATCGACGCCATTGGTCCATGATCCGACACTGCTTCCACCGTCATCGCCCTATATTGGACTTGTACAATTTCCGACTGACCGACCTCGTCCGTCTACGCAGTTACGTGGAAGCCATCTTCAATGACCAACCTACGTCCTTCACATTAAATGTAGCATTTGGGTACATCTTATGCCATAAGATGACGCGTGAATTGTGCTATTTCAATTCCAGTGCCATCAACCCAGTGTACGACCATCCTTTCACAATCACCAATCGGGCGTCGCTAGAGACGATGCTGGCCCAACTGGACACTGTGGATCCCTTAGAATGGGCCTATGAACAGCGTCCCAACACCAAGTGGATAGTGGAGAGGGTCACCAATGTTACGTTCTTCGTGGTTAAACTGACCCACCACCCCCATCGGATGAAAGTATTCACCCATGCGCTGATAGATACTCAGAATGCGCAAACAACTATCTGAGGATATGTTTCCTCAACGGTATCCTGGCCTGTCCGATGACGATTAGAACAAACGGTTCAGAGCGAACATGGCCGAAAATGGAACTTTCTGAAATGGCCACTTCTGATTGGACAAGAGTAGCCGAGAATACATCTAACGGACAGGAACGAATATGACAGATGCAAATGGTGGCCTCTGATTGGACAAGAATATTCTTGAATTGTAAATATACCCAACGCGGCTCCCCCAACGTGGGTATGATGTAACATTGGGGAGAATAAACTATATGAAAAAAAAAACTTCTTCTTGTTGTTGTTCTCTCATGTGTGATCCTTGTTGTTGTTGCTGTTGTTGTTCTCTGTCCGGTCTATATCATGGTGTTATGTCAGAGTGTTAAGGTGTAACGACGGGCGTCGACGGGTGTCACTGCATTTCGAAGAATTAGTGACAATTCCATGGAATATCAGAGCTTCTGAGCTATTTCACCTGGGCGTTGAAGCATTAAGAATGGCGTTGGTGAGCATTGCTACAAGATGACACCTCACACGACGCATTCGGACCAAGGATGGTCCATCTCTACACCAAATACCATCCTTCACTGCCCCAAAATGCCCACTTTCGCTACTACTCCTAATGATGACGTCACCAATGACGTCACAGATGCTGCGGACAGCCCTCAGATCGAGGTCTGCACGCCGAGAACTACAAGATGACACCCCACACGACGCATTCGGACTGAGGATGAAGCATCTCTACCCCAAATACCTTCCTTCACTGCCCCAAAAATGCACACTTTCGCTACTACTCCTACTGATGACGTCACCAACGACGTCACAGATGCTGTGGACAGCTCTCAAATCGAGGTCTGCACGCCGAGAGCTACAAAATGACACCCCACACGACGCATTCGGACCAAGGATGGTCCATCTCTACCCAAATACCTTCCTTCACTGCCCCAAAATGCTCACTTTCGCTACTACTCGTACTGATGACGTCACCAATGACGTCACAGATGCTGTGAACAGCCCCCAAATCGGGGTCTACACCCCGAGAGCTACAAAATGACACCTCCCAGGACGCATTCGGACCAAGGATGGTCCATCTCGACCCCAAATACCTTCTTGTACTGCCCTAAAATGGCCACTTTACTTACTACAACCAACTGCGCATGCGCAGATTAACGCGACTTGCACTTAAAAATACACCATTCTGACTCTACCCCACACAAGCTTCACATTGATACCTCACACGACCCATTCGAACCGTGAATAGCCCATCTCTACCCCAAACACACACCCACATACCCCCCAAAATGCCTGGTTTCTATACTACGGGCCAGGCTGCGCATGCGCAGACTATTGAATACGGACGAACCATTAGTGTAGTCAAGTGCTCCTCCACGAGAGCTTCAAAATAAGACCTCACTCGACCCCATTGGACCACCAGGGACTCACCTAGACTCCAACATGTCCACCCCGTATGGCCCTATACACCCATAGCCATGCAGTATAGGCCTATGGGCCTACCCAGGCCTCGGTGACTTTTTTCAAAAAATTTCACCGATTCGCTCCGCAACACTTCCTATCGTGTTCTAAATGACGAGACGAGTAAAACGAGACCCCACAACCCTACCGCAAATGTATAGAAGTGGGTTTCCCAGTAGGATAAACATTGAACCTATACCCCAGTATGGGGCTCGGTGACTTTTTTCAAAAATTTCAACGATTCGCACGGGGACACTTCCTATCATGTTCTAAATGACGAGACGAGTAAAACGAGACCCCACAACCCTACCGCAAATGTCGAGAAGTAGGTTTCCCAGGATGGTCCTATACCTCCCATACCTCATATAGGCATTTTCGCGTAATTTAGGATAAAGTCCGCGTTCCGTATTTTTTCAGGAAAAATTTTACATGCACCCACCCATGCTTGAAATATACTTCACTTTGATACCTCATACAACTCCATCGGCCCATTAGGGGGCTCCCCTAGCTCCAAAACGTCTAGCGGGACCCATACAGGGTCCAGTTTTCGACACTAGGTGACCACATCCCGACGAAATGGCCAGTTTTCGACACCGGATGTGCCGCCATCTTGAACATACGTGCGCCATCTTGGATATGTCCCATAATGCACCGGGTCAAAATACTCGCTTCTGATTGGCTGAGAGCTCTGTGACGGATTTGAAATACTCGCTTCTGATTGGACGAGAACTCCGCATTGCGTCTGCGCATGCGCAGAATGATATTCCTACCGCACACCCAACCCATCAGATGCCCCTTCACGAATGCTTCACTTTGATACCTCACTCGACCCCATTGAACCATTAGGGGCTCCCCTAGCTCCAAAACGTCTATTTCCATACCCTTGGGTCACCGCGCATGCGCAGAATGCCGATATTTCAACCCCACGCCCAGTCCATCAGATGCCCCTTCACGAATGCTTCACTTTGATACCTCATACGACTCCATTGGCCCATTAGGGGCTCCCCTAGCTCCAAAACGTCTATTTCCATACCCTTCGGCCACCGCGCATGCGCAGAATGCCGATACTTCAACCCCACACCCAGCCCATCAGATGCCCCTTCACGAATGCTTCACTTTAATACCTCACTCGATCCCATTGGACCATCAGGGGCTCCCCTAGCTCCAAAACGTTTATTTTCATACCCTTGGGCCAGCGCGCATGCGCAGAATGCCGATATTTCAATCCCACACCCAGCCCATTAGATGCCCCTTCACCTAAGCTTCACTTTGATACCTCACTCGACCCCATTGGTCCATTAGTGGCTCCCCTAGCTCCAACACGGCTATTTCCACACGGTTGGTCCACACGAGTTGTCTCCCTTGCGTCAGTGTGTGCAGATGGCGCTGTGGTTAGGATCGACGCCGTGATGTGGCAAGGGCGTCCAAACACCATCCTGGAGCCGCCATTTTGTTTGTTGATTTTCTGCGGAGATACACGGGACAATAAACACTCGACCCTAGGGTGGTACAGATGCTAGACTGATCCTATTAACATGGCACAACACCTATAGATTATGTTTATTACTAGGACGTCAGCGAAATACTAGTACCCATCCTCCGCATGGCAGAACTGTACAACCCAGAACAAGTCAGGACATGCCTTGATCACGTGATCGTCATTGGGAAACCCCCACTGGGAAACCCCTCCGCACTTCCTCCACAATGTGACGTCATTAAGTAGGTCAATAAGAGTCAATTTCCGTAGAGTATACTACTATCATACGAAAACGGTTGAATGATAAGTAGACTGCACTATTCTTTGAAAAGTACATTAGACCCTGACTTTTAGGGTTATTACGGTAAATCCGCAGGAAAAGTTCAGTTTTCAACTCTGTTATTCAAACAGAGAAAAATTAACATTCCTATTCTTCATTTAAATTGAAGAAAAGTCGCAAAGTCGTATAATGACCAAATGTGACACTTTGTAGCTGATGGCATGAAGAATATTGCCAGATTTAAGCCATTTTTGTTGCACTTTCTGTGATCGAATTATTAGGGGAATTACGTAAATTACGTGAATAACATCATATATTGAAGAAGTCCTTGTGTGCAAAACGTGCAGTCTTACACAAACTATACACTTCATTTGTATTAATAATTGTCGATCAAATTTATACACAAAGTATACTGGTCGTTTGTATTGATAGTTGTCGATCAATGTTATACACAAATGATACTCGTCGGTTATGTTGGTATAGCTGTCGATCAAAGTTATACACGAATTATACTCGTCGTTTGTATCGGTAGTTGTCGATCAAAATTATACACAAATTATAATCCTCGTTTGTATCGATAGGTGTCGATCAAAGTTATACACTAACTATAATCATGGTTTTTATCGGTAGGTGTCGATCAAATTATACACAAACTATACTCCTCGTTTGTATCGGTTGGTGTCGATCAAAGTTATACCGAAACTATACTCCTCGTTTGTATCGTTAGTTTTCGATGGAAGTTATGCAGAAACTATACTCCTCGTTTGTATCGTTAGTTTTCGATGGAAGTTATGCAGAAACTATTCTCCTCGTTTGTATCGTTAGTTTTCGATCAAAATCATAAACAAACTATACTCAATCAAAGTTATACAATAAATATACTCGTCGTTTATATCGGTAATTGTGGAACAAAGTTTTACATAAAATGTACTCGTCGTTCTCGATCAAAGTTATACACAAACTATACTCCTCTTTTGTATCGATATAGTCGTCGATCAAGGTTACACAAAATATCCTCGTTGTTTGTATAGGTATAGTTGTCGATTATATTTATACAGAAACTATACTCGTCTTTTGTATAGGTAGTTGTCGATCAAAGTTATATATGCTAGTAATATATAAAAACCCGATTGACTCAACTTTTGGCGGGTTACGTTGAGGCTACGTCGGTAGACTTTATCTGATTGGCTGACGAAGTCACGTGGTATTGATTTCTGGAAAGTCCCTCTTGCAGTTGCCGAAAGTAGGCTGAAAATGGATACACATGATCCCAGGGTCAGTCTTACCGCGTATAGATGACCCAGATGGTCACAGGTTGGTGGCGTTTTTGAGGCGGGTTGTGCAGGTCAAGTGCACTATAGTTCCAACAGGTGGCGCCACCAGGGTGACGTCACTTCCAATCTCTATGTGGTATGTATTCCTCCGCGGTCTGGCGGTGATGCGTTCAAAAGAGCTTCCGCGGACAGAAAGTAGTCCCAAATACGTGGTCTACAATAGGGGCCTGTATTATACAATATACGGGAAAATGCCTGTATGGGGTCATTTTTTTATATTATTTTACTATGGGTTGTTTGGTCTTGTTTTCTTCGTCTCGCCACGAAAAGCACGATGGGTGGGGTCCCGGAGCTAAGTGGTGAAATTTGTTGAAAAGTACCGGGTAGGTCTGGATATAGGCCCATACTGGCTATGGGGGATAGGTCCATACTGGGAAATTCACACATGTTCATAATTTGCGGTATGGGTTGTTTGGTCTTGTTTTTCACGTCTCACCATAGAGACTTGCCCATGGGGAGAGGGGTCTCGAAGTTAAGCGGTGAAATTTTTCGAAAAGTACCGGGTAGGTCTGTATATAGGCCCATATAGGCCCAGGGAAAAATAGGTCCATACTGGAAAATTCACACACGTTAATAATAATAATAATAATGATAATAATAATAACTTTAATTCCTCTGGGTAACTTAATTAGCGTAAAAGCTAGTCTTCCTTCAGGCCCAGGCAGAGTTGGTAAAATTTAGTAAAACAAATATATATATAAAAAATATGGACACATACATACATGCATGTTCATTGCGATATGGGTTGTTTGGTCTTGTTTTTCACGTCTCACCATGTAGAACACGATGGGAGGGGTCTCGAAGTTAAGCGGTGAAATGTTTCCAAAGTCCAGGTGTGGTAGGTCCTTATACAGGCCCATACTGGCTATATGGGTGTATAAGTCCAACCTGGGAATTTTTTGTGGGTGTTACTATGGGTTGTTTGGTGTTGTGTTTCTCGTCTCACCAAGAAAAACACGATGGGAGGGGTCCCGGGGCTAAGCGTAGAAATTTTTCGAAAAGTACCGGGTAGGTCTATATATAGGCCCATAGGGCCTCACTTATCAAGTGCATGAATGATCCATATTGGGTGGACGTTTTGGGGTCTAGGTGAGCCCCTGAAGTTGTCCCATGATGTCGTATGAGGTCTTATTTTGAAGCTCAAGGCGGAGGAACACCCGACTGGAACGTTTTCAATATTCTGCACATGCGCAATCTGGCGTAGTATAGAAAGCAGGCATTTTGGTGGGTGCGTGGGGGTGTGTTTGGGGTAGAGATGGACCACTATTGGTCCAAATGGGTCGTGGGGGGTGTCAAAGTGAAGCTTTTGTAGGGTAGAGTCAGAAGGGCGTGTTTTTTTATTGCAAGTCGCGTCAATCTGCGCATGCGCAGTTGGGTGTAGTAAGTAAAGTGGTCATTTTGGGGGTGCGTGGAGGTGTGTTTGGGGTAGAGATGGACCACTATTGGTCCGAATGTGTCTAGGGAAGTGTTATTTTGTAGCTCTCGGGGTGTAGACCACGACTTGAAGGGATGTCCACGTCACCTGTGACGTCACTGGTGACGTCATCAGTGAGAGTAGTAGCGAAAACGGGAGTTTCGGAGGTGCGATGGAGTGCATTTGGAGTAGATAACGGCCTATTTTTCCATCCAACTACCTGGTAGAGTTACCTGTGAGTGTGAGTGTATGCGCGCGTGTGGGTGAGTGAGTGAGTGTGAGTGGGTGAGTGAGTGAGTGAGTGAGTGAGTGAGTGAGTAAGTGAGTGAGTGTGAGTGTGAGTGAGTGAGTGAGTGAAGCGTGCACAACGCCCGTGAGGCGTCCCCAACGCCCGTCTTAACGCATGGACGCACTAACGACGGTGAGTGAGTGAGTGAGTGAGTGAGTGAGTGGGATCCGACTGGACTAATGTATCGTCCGTTTTCATCATTTTGCGCATGCGCAGTCTGGCCGTAGTATAGGAAGCAGGCATTTTGGGGATTCGTGGAGGTTTGTTGAGTGATTGAGGGGCCATCCCTTGTCAAACGGACCGTGTGGGGTATCAGTGTGAAGCTCTCGAATGGCTGTCACCCGTCAAGGCCCGTCGTTACGCCTTAACGTCTATCTCAACGACTTAACGCCCTATCTTTATGCCTTAACGCCCTAGCATAACGCCTTGACGCCATGATACAGACAGATGAGAGGTGTGTGTGTGTATGTGTGGGCAATGGATTTTACATCCGGGTCCTCATCTTACACCCGGGTTTTTCCATGTTTACTGTCACGTGACCGGAACCGGAAGTTGCCACAAGACAGGTGGCGCCCCCTGTCGGAAGTAGTAGGTTAATATCTTGTGACAACTGTGAATACATACCACATAGAGATCGGAAGTGACGTCACCCTGGTGGCGCCACCTGTTGGAACTATAGTGCACCTGATCTGAACCACCTGCCCCAATAACGCCACCTAGCACCACAAAGAGTTACCTCCCACGGCAAAAGTTGAGTCAATCGGATTTTTATATACTACTTATGCTCGTCATCTGCATCGGTAGTGGGTTTTGGTCCTCATCGATCACCGTGTCTTTTTAATGAGAATGGGTGACTTTTTTCAAATATACGTATGCAATAGCGGTACTTCAAGAGGTTTAATTGATTGAGTGCTCACCAATAACCAACGCATTTTATCCTAATTGAAAATTTGTATTCTAATATTTCATTTTGGCACTTCAACAGCACTTTATTCGGGGACAAATCCTCGTCAAACCGCCCCACGTCCTGTACGTGAATCGGCACTATTATATACATATATCACATCTCCGATCTAACCTCTTAGTTAGATCTTCCACAATTCGATAAAAAAACTTTCAGCTTTAATTCGATTTAGATTATAGATTATATTTAGATTTAGACTTAACCAGATCGGAACGCCAGCCGCAAGTCGGGATAGACGATAAAAAACCTTCCTAAATACATGTTCGAAGCCGGTGTAGGTTATGCAAGGCTTGTGTGACATGCTTGTACACACTGTGGCAGTACTTGACTTCTTTCTGTGAATAGACATGTTTCATATCGGGTTCTTGGCTCCGTGGGTAAATGAAAACACCGTTGACTACCAAAAACAGAGGAGTCGGTTTTCTGCCGCGCGTGCTTGGTTCCTAATGCGGCGTCACAACTCGAAGGACCTAGGTCAAGCTAACGGCGCGAAATGAGCTCTTTTTTCTAATCATACTAAATCTAGGTTTCCATTTCTAGCTTTAAACTTGCTCGGTGTGTGGGACAGACGCTATACTCCGATATATCTTCATACTATAATACGGTATAA
>JAVTVY010010695.1:0-45695 GCA_036873755.1 Hanleya hanleyi
CAATATACTGTTACTATACTATCCTCTGCACATTGCGCTGCAAGGTCAATAGGGCTCGAAATGCGCTTTTATACTACTAAAGGTGAGTCAATATACTGTTACTATACTATCCTCTGCGCATTGCGCCGCAAGGTCAATATGGCTGGAAATAGGGCTCGAAATGAGCTTTTATACTACTAAATGTGAGTGAAAAACTGTCACTATGCTACCCTCTGCGCCGCAAGGTCAATAGGGCTCGAAATGCGCTTTTATACTACTAAATGTGAGTCAATATACTGTAAATATACCATCCTCTGCGCATTCCGTCGCAAGATCACTAGGGCTCGAAATGCGCTTTTAGACAACTAAATGTGAGTCAATATACTGTTACTATACTATCCTCAGTGGATTGCGCCGCAAGGTCAATAGGGCTCGAAATGCACTTTTATACTACTAAATGTGTCAATATACTGTTACTATACTATCCTCTGCACATTGCGCCGCAAGGTCAATAGGGCTCGAAATGCGCCTTTATACTACTAAACGTAAGTCAATATACTGTTACTAAACTATCCTCTGCGCATTGCATCTCAAGATCACTAGGGCTCGAAATGCGTTTTCATACTACTAAATGTGTCAATATACTGTTACTATACTATCCTCTGCGCATTGCGCCGCAAGGTCAATAGGGCTCGAAATGCGCTTTTATACTACTAAATGTGAGTGGAAAAACTGTCACTATGCTACCCTCTGCGCATTGCGCCGCAAGGTCAATAGGGCTCGAAATGCGCTTTTATGCTACTAAATGTGAGTCAATATACTGTTACTATACTATCCTCTGCGCATTGCGCCGCAATGTCAATAGGTCCCGAAATCCGCTTTTATGCTACTAAATGTGAGTCACTATACTATTACTATACTACCCTCTGCGTATTGCACAGCAAGGTCAGTAGGGCTCGGAATGCGCTTTTATGCTACTAAATGTTAGTCAGCATGCTGTTACTATACTATCCTCTGCGCGTTGCACTGCAATGTCAATAGGTCCCGAAATGCTCCTTTATACTACTAAATGTGAGTCAGCATGCTGTTACTATACTATCCTGTGCGCGTTGCGCTGCAAGGTCAATAGGGCTCGAAATGCGCTTTTATACTACTAAATGTGAATAAACATGCGGTTACTATACTATTCTTTGCGCGTTGCGCCGCAAGGTCAATAGGGCCCGAAATGTGCTTATATACTACTAAATGTGAGCCAATATACTGCTATCAAACTATCCTCTGTGCATTGCGCTGCAAGGTCAATAGGGCTCGAAATGCGCTTTTATACTACTAAATGTGAGTCAATATACTGTTACTATACTATCCTCTGCGCATTGCACCGCAATGTCAATAGGTCCCGAAATCCGCTTTTATACTACTAAATGTGAGTCACTATACTGTTACTATACTACCCTCCGCGTATTGCACAGCAAGGTCAGTAGGGCTCGGAATGCGCTTTTATGCTACTAAATGTTAGTCAGCATGCTGTTACTATACTATCCTCTGCGCGTTGCGCTGCAATGTCAATAGGTCCCGAAATGCTCCTTTATACTACTAAATGTGAGTCAGCATGCTGTTACTATACTATCCTGTGCGCGTTGCGCTGCAATGTCAATAGGTCCCGAAATGCTCCTTTATACTACTAAATGTGAGCCAGCGTGCTGTTACTATACTATCCTGTGCGCGTTGCGCTGCAAGGTCAATAGGGCTCGAAATGCGCTTTTATACTACTAAATGTGAATCAACATGCGGTTACTATACTATTCTCTGCGCGTTGCGCCGCAAGGTCAATAGGGCTCGAAATGCCATTTTATACTACTAAATGTGAATCTGGATAGTCTGGGTGGTTAGCGTTTCAATGTCACAAAAATATGTCCGTAATCTGGCAATGCTGCCTAAGCTGTGTTACCATAACGTAAAACTTACAGACAGTTTATATTCGCGGAAAGTTTCTCGCTGCTCACACAGAAAAAGTACAGCAGAAAAATTAATAAATCCGTGTAAAGTTTGTTACCGAGAATCGCTAAATATTATACAGAGTTACAGCTGGATATAGATAATTATTCTCTGCGCATTGCGCTACAAAGCCAATAGGGCTCGAAATGAGCTTTTATACTACTAAATGTGAGTCAATTGCAAGATACTGTTACTATACTATGCTCTGCGCATTGCGCCGTAAGGTCACTAGGACTCGATATGCGCTTTTATGCTACTAAATCAAGATTACTTTTCTATCCTCTGCGCGTTGCGCTGTAAGGTCAATAGGGCCCGAAATGCGCTTTTATACTACTAAATGTGAGTCAAAATACTGTTACTATACTATCGTCTGCGCATTGCACCTAACATAAAAATCTGTATCTATCAGGGTTTAAGAGAGTAGGCCCTTGCAAAATTGGTAAACTTCTCCACAAAATTCAAGATCTGCAATGAAACTGTCGAAAACGCAATGTCAATGAAACTGTCGAAAATGCAACGTCAAAGATGCCGGAGTTTGATTGTTCATCGAAAGACGCAGATGTACATTGTAAATGCACATTAATCAGAAGTATTTCTCGCTACCAAAGTTGTGAAATAATTATATATAGATATGTGCAGTGTTATTGCGTAATCTGCAAGAATATTGCAAAATGTTACATGAAGTAATCCTGTCAGGCTGGAAATCCCCTATTAATAATTCCAAATAGTGCAACATGCCCAGGTATTCCCGATATGTCAGTAGCCTAGAAATTTGTACCTATCAGGCTTCAAGAAAATAAGTCCTTGCAGTCAGAGATATCAGTATGCTGATTTAAAACAACCGCGGGGAATAATTGAGATTGAATAAAACGTCGTTCAGCGAATCTTGAATCGGTAGTTATGTGCAAATTAGCCAAACTTGTTCAACAATCACATTACTCATTTACATGTTCTATCTTCCTCTCTTCTATCCCGTATTCAAATTAGTTGGAATAGGTCGAAAAGACAAAGTGTGTTATTATACCGTGTGTCTTTTTTTCTTTGCTAGTTGTACATGTTTGTCTACATATAAATTCGTACTTGGGTATCGACCACCCGTACAAGAACGTTTCTTTGAAATTCCTTTGTTTAATTTCTCACGACTGAGTGTCACTGCGACAGAGGATATACATTCTCTTCTGAATTTTTTTGGAAGCCTAATAATAATACTAATTGGAACTGCGAGCAGTGGCTACCGGGAACCAGTTCTACACAGGGCCTAGTGTCCAGGCATATGGCGGAATGTGGCCGCTAAACCGTTCAGCTAATCGACAGTATTCTAACACACCATAGCTAACACACCATAGCCTTTACAATACATCTCAGCAGCCTAGTAATTTGTACCTATCAAGGTTCAAGAGAATAAACGCTTGCAATATAGATAATTAAGTTAAATAAAGATACAGTATTTCAAATTATACATGGTAAATACGGCACTCACGTGTGTGTTCAATCTCCTGATAACTCCATAGTTTTACAGCATACAAATCCGGTCAGTTTGTTGTGGTCCTTAGGATAATGCGACACGAACTACAGTCCATTTCAACAATATATGAACATATATACAGCCTGCACCTCAAATGAATAAAACAGAGAGAATCATAAATGTTCGTTTATACACTCCCCACCTTTCACTCTCTAGTGCCTGGTGTCTCTACATGGTCATAACGGGCGAACCTGAGTGTTATTGCGTAATCTGGCAGAATATTGCGAAATGTTTGAAGCGATCATGTCAGGCTGGAAATCCCCTATTAATATTGCAACATATCATGGAAATGGCATTTTCAATTTTACATGTCTGTTCTGGGGGAATTCCCCTGCGGGACCCCAACAGCACGAAACAGTGCGATACCACTATTTGAGAATAGCGGGAAAATTATTTAAGCTACGATTAAATTAAATAAAGCAATAACATTTAGCTATGATAATATCCAGTAATAAAACAACTCAGCATTTAATGTGGGATATTCTTACATCGACCAAGCTGTGCTGGTAGTGACGTCATTGCTTCCTTTTACATCTAACCTACATAGTTATCACCGACGAATAATACGTCAACTCGCAAATTTGGGAGAGTTAGATTTGAGAATTGCGGGGAAACTATTGAAGCTAGGTGGAAACGGTTGGCATTTTTCCGAAAGAGCTGCTCCTGGACAATACAAATCAATAAACTGCAACGCTGTACCTGCCGTAGATCCAAAGTTATAGCCTGTACAACATGTGTTCCTTTTCTTACAAAAATCAAGATGGCGGCCAAACTACGTAACCTAGGCTCAACATTTTTGCATATTCATGATCGCCATATCAGATAACATATATTTCGTCACTTATCACGTCCAAATCCGTTACTTGAAAATTCGACCATTCTGATTGGCCACTGGCGGCCATTTTCTTTTACGGAGCAACTTCTCTAATAGGGTTTTGAAAGACCCTGATCTATTGATTATGTTTACCAAGTTTTGTGCTGATTGCTTAATTGGTTCCGGAAGAGTAAGGTTTAGAAGATTTTTTGCAAAACGGGGTAAATCCAAGATGGCCGCTGAACCCTTCGACCAATCACAACCAATTTTTAATATGCACTAGATCTCCGCATGTCTAATATGTGTGTGAAGTTTGGGCATGATTGACCTGATGGTTGCTGAGATTTAGCACACACAAAATCATGGAGAAGAATAAGAATAAAAAGAATTGGAGCTGCGAGCAGCATCGAGCCGGGGACCAGGTCTACAGAGTGCCTAGTATCCAGGCCTATGCCGGAATGTGACCGCCAATTGCCTTCACAAAATATCTCAGCAGCCTTGTAATCTCTACCTATCAAGGTTCAAGAGAACAAACGCTTGCAATATGGATAAGGTTTATCACAAAATTCGTGTGTTCATATTCCAACAATTTTGATTGGTCGATGGTGGCCATCTTTTTTAACGGATGAAGTTTTTACCTCTAAGAATGAGAGAACTCAATCCATTGATCATGTGTACCAAGTTTCACAACGATCGGAACAGCGGTTTCAGAAGAGAAGATCGTTGAAGGTTTGGCGCTAAATCCAATATGGCCGCCAAACCATTCAGCCAATCAAAAGTATTTGCTTTCAGTGCAACAGACCATGGCCTTCCCGATATATCGCAGTGACCTAGAAATCCGTATCTATCAGGGTTCAAGAGAATAAGCCGTTGCAAAATTGGCAAAGTTTTTCACAGAATTCAAGATGGCGGCCAAACCACGTGACCTAGCAGCAAAAATTTTGCATATTCGTGATCGCCATGTCCAATAACATATATTTCATAACTGTTCCGGTCCAAATCCGTTACTTGAAAATTCGATCATTTTGATTGGTTGATGGCGGCCATCTTTTTAACCGATGAACTTTATGAGTCATAATGTGGGAGAACTCTGTCCATTGATCATGTGTACCAAGTTTCACAGCGATCGGTTCAGCAGTGTCAGAGGAGAAGATCGTTGAAGGTTTTAAGCTTAATCCAAGATGGCCGCCAAGGCATCTGACCAATCAGAATCAACTTAGTACAAACATTAGATCTCATCCCCAAGAACATATCCTGTAAGTTTGGTCTTAATCCACCGTATCGTTCTTGAGATATCTGTGACACAAAATCATGTGGAATAAGAATAATAATCCGAACAATAATAAAGAAGTCTTCCGATCTTCATCGGAAGCCTTAATAATAATAATAATAACTAGAACTGCAAGCAGTTATGATGGCTTCCATATCTAGGCTGTCTTTGCAATTGCGATAGACATATTTCATGCGCAGATACTTATGGTGTGCGTTTAACAGACGTTTAGCCACCCTCCCTCCCCCCCCGTGGAACGTGCAGGCTCATTTACTCAACTGTTGGCAACATGCCAAAAATTCAAAAATGGATTTTGAGCTTCAAAAAACACTTTTTCTTGGTCAGCAGCACGCGGGGAACACGTTTCTGGCCTTTGTTTGCGCCCTAGATGGCTCCTTCATCGAAATCAAAATGTTAGTAGGATAAAATAGGTACAGAAAACGGTCCCTGGAGTCCAGACAATGACTTGAATGGAGAAAGTTAAGCTTGGAAATTGGTCGTCCGGAGATAGCGCTTCTCACAGTCTGCTTTTGTAAAGTATAGTTTCAGTCAGATGCTCACACCTGCTCCAATTTTACGTTCTATCATACCTCTGAAATCATTCGAACGATCACGATGTAATTTCTCTGTCATGACAGCCTTAATACAAGGAGTATGTGCGCCAAAACTAAGAATAATCCGACTCGTCGTTTGTGTAATATTGAAAAAAAATACTTCTCAAATTATGTGATTTTCGGCATTATTTGAAAATCTGACAACTTTGGTTCCTCTATAGCGGCAAATCTATTAGAGCTACGATAAAATAGATGGCATATTTGAGAAAGAGCTGTTTCTGGAGAATAGAATGCAACAAATTAGAAACCTGCATCTCCCACGGTTCAAGAGTTACAGCTCTTCAAACATGTGTTTCGTTTTTGACAAAATTCAAGATGGTGGCCAAACCACGTGACCTGGGAGAAATTTGTTTGCATATTCGTGATCGCCATGTCCTATAACATATATTTCATAACTTTTCCGGTCAAAATCCGTTACTTGTAAATCCGACCATTTTGATTGGTCGATGGCGGCCATCTTTTTTAACGGATGAACTTTAAAAGTCATAATATAGGAGAACTCTGTCCATTGATCATGTGTACCAAGTTTCACAGCGATCGGTTCAGCAGTGTCAGAGGAGAAGATCGTTGAAGGTTTTAAGCTTAATCCAAGATGGCCGCCAAGGCATCTGACCAATCAGAATCAACTTAGTACAAACATTAGATCTCATCCCCAAGAACATATCCTGTAAGTTTGGTCTTAATCCACCGTATCGTTCTTGAGATATCTGTGACACAAAATCATGTGGAATAAGAATAATAATCCGAACAATAATAAAGAAGTCTTCCGATCTTCATCGGAAGCCTTAATAATAATAATAATAATCCGAACAATTATAAGAAGTCTTCCGACTAAAAGTCGGAAGCCTAATGAAATCTTGAATTGTTCAAGGTGTTAGCCAAGATATGAAAACAGCCTGTCCAAAACTCACATTTTGCCAAATTTGGACAATCTACATCCCTGTTCTTCCTATCTGTCCCATGTCAAATTTTTGCTAGTCCATATTTTAAATTCCACTTGCTAACACTATAGGACCCCATCCTCCCCCCTTCCCCCAGGCAAGGGTGGGGTTAAATATTGTCTCCACAGGCAATTAAGACCAATATTCACCTTCTCACCTGTAACTTTGGAAAACAGGTCAAGATCAGAACGCAGTGATCTTGACCCAGAGGCATCATAAGGAAGCTGTGTGTCATGTATCCAGTCTCTAGCTCTCGATATTGTGTTGACAATGCTATACATATTTCTACCTTTGTGACATTGAAAATAGGTCAATGTTATTCTTGAGTGAATGTGACCTAGATGCTCCCATAAAGCCCGGCGCGCATGCTATTCCCTGTGCAAACGGCATCAATTGCCTGTTGGCTCAGGGGCTACATGTAGCTCTTGTGTGGTTCCAGTTCACACGGTGAGCAAAATGTTCACCGAATTAATTTTAGTTCCCACGGAACACCTTCAATATGTGATATTTCATGTCACAGTGCTCACGTAAAAATGGCCATTTCGGACAGTCGTACACATAAAAATATGATACGTTTTATTGGCCGGTCGAATAAAATGGCTGAGCTGTCAGCTTACATTCGCTGCACATGATGAGGATTTTGCCTCTCGAGGCAAGTTTGTTTCCTTCTTTGGCCTCTCGAGGCGAAAATCTCACCAAAAACTGCCCTTACATGAGAGCTAGCCCCTGAGCCAACAGGCAACTGAGGTCGTTAGCTCAGGGGCTAGCTCTTATGTGCAATGGGCTTTAGACAGCATTGTGCAAATATCAAGCCTGTAGCTCTACTTGCCCCTCGGATATTGTGTTCACAAGGGAAAGAGAAAGAAGACTGTCACTGCTATTCACATTTTTAAATGTGACCTTTGAAAATAGGTCAAGGTCAGTCCTCAGTGAACTTGACCTACATGTAGAAGCCCCCACAAGACATCAGTGTACCAACAATCAAGATTCTAACCCTATGTGCATTCACAACATTTGGGACAAATGGAAGTACAATATTTCAACAGTCTCCCCTCCCCCCCATGTCACTTATGTGACAGGGAATAATAAAGCATAAAAAAATTCAATATTTCTAATATATCCTTACCATGCTTTTGAGGATACAGCTGTAGCCAAGGTGGGGAGACTCCCCTCCTTCACCAAACACTCAATATCAAAGACGACAGCCTCTTCTTGGGGGAATTCCACCTGCTGTGTAGTACCATCTCGGTCATACCTCGTCCAACCTCGCTGGAACTGCCATGATTTGGGAATAGAGGGGATAGTGCAGGCTGCCAGATCGTCTCCAAGAGAACGGTACTCTGCTGTTTGTTGTGTAGCCAAATGTCTGAAATGCTCATCTATGTTTTTGCCATGTAATTTCGGCAAGGTCAGATCAACATCAGGAAGAATGTCTGTATCTTTTCCCCAGAGGTCATGTTGCTTTAATGTTTCCCGACTTTTCCTCACCAATGCAGCATTGGTCATTTCATTAGAGTCTCGGTCACTTTTAAAAATCTGTTTGTATAGCGACTCCGATAACATCTGAATGTTGACAGCATTAATGAAGGGGGGGGTTTTATTTTGTGAATCGCTATGGCAACAGATGGACTGATGAAACCAGCGCTTCTGACACCATGTCAGCTGGAGGTGTCGACACAAAACTATGGGGATCTTCATTGTCCGGGTAGTTTGGCTGGATGATTATACATGCAGTAAATAAACAGGTCTCTGGATTAACAATGACAAATCTTCATATCTGGAAAACATAAAGAGGAGGAAACAAATCAACTTTTACTGCATGCCTGGCCACCACAACGAAACCCTTATAACATGTATAATGTAATAAAAAAAGTTAAAATTGAGGCAAGGCGAGGGACGGGGTGAAATAGATCTAAAAGTGAAATTAATGTTAGGAAACAAATCAACTTTTACTGCATGCCTTGCCATCACAACGAAACCCTTATAACATGTATAATGTAATAAAACTAGGCCCATGGGCATATATAGAAAAGTGGTTCAGAAGATAAAAGTTGTTGCTTGATTGAGGGTTGGGACAGATAACATCCATTGCAAGTGAACTTCTCTTTGCATAATCTAGATTTTATTGCACTGTACTTCCATTTGTAAATTAGTGTTTTGTAATTTATGGCTAACAGGAAAAATAGTTTTTAACTGATTGTGATACCGGAGTATCATTTTCAGAGACTATCGATTGACTGGCTGCAATAGTGGAGATAGTAAAACTCAAAAGAATAGCTGCTTCCGGAGTAGTAGATTTCTTTTCCAGAGTTTCAATTCAAAATAGTATCTATTTGTTTGAAAAAGCCCCCAAAAAGCACATGAAAAACTGGCCATAATACCAAGCTGATCCGTATGTAGTGGTAATACTATTATACATACATGTACACCCAGTACTGGCACTGAATGAAAGTATTAGAACACATGAATGCATGAAACAATAAGTGGCAAGACATCCATCTCAGAATATTTCAGTTCTCAGACATGTCAGATAGTATTATTTCTAAGTTTAACTTCAATTGATTCATTATTTTCACTACATACATGTACCTATATATCTAACACCAGTCCATGTGATGACCTAGTTTTAGCTTGACCATTGATCAGAAACTAGACCCAGCATAGATACATGTACAGCCCCCAGAGCTATGGTAGGGCAGCTATTTACACATGTACATGTTGCCTCCTGAACTGTATTTTTCCAAGCTGAGGTCAATGTTTGGAAGAGTGACCATAGCAGGCTTCCATACTCTAGTGCGTATTAATCTGATATCTTGAAGGAAAACAATTAACAGAGTATTATTTAATACAGGTAAGGGATCAAGTACATGCTAAGTGACTATATATAGGCCTACAAAGCCTGTCAACCACTAAAGGATAACTATTCTGGTCTGAGAAAGAATAAACAGTTTGGAACTATTTTTATACATGTACTTTGGACAACCCTAAAATCAGAAATTTTCTAGATAGCATAGGTGAGACTGATAGCATCAGGTAGTGTCTGATCTGTAGACTGGGGGAGGGGGGGGGGTACCTTCACCCCTCCCCACTTCCTCCACCTAATGCAAAAGTTCAGGTCTCCTAATACATGTACATGTCAAAGACCTAAATATCCGTCAAATATACCACCAGAATGTTTTGCATCTGAATCGATGGTCTTCAAATCTATGTCTGTAAAACCTTAACAATGCGGAATGGTAGAAAAGCAATCACAGTAGGACACTGGAATGGACAATGTCGACATTTGGCAACCATAGAGAATAGAATTTTGTACACAACAAATAAATGTAATACTTTTCCAGATTTCCAGCTGAAGTGACCTTGACCTCACAAGAAATAGGGTTCCGACTTTAGTATCAATCCCAAACCTGAAACAGGAGATATAACACCGACAATAAAAGTTCACTGATAGAATGCCAAGAGATGGACAGACATATACCTCAAAATCATTTTTTTTTTTAGTCTGAGGCAAACTAGATCATTTCAATCCAAATCCCTGAACTGGAGTTATAGGCACATGATTTTTCGATTTGTACCCACATTTTCTGGACAAAGTGACCTCAACCTAAAAAAATAGTGTTTTTCTTTGTTCCATGTACCAATTTTCCAATTTTATTTATTTTATTTTTTCAGAATTTCAAGTCCAGGTAACCTTTGACCTTTTGACCTCAAAATTAAATGTTATTCTTTGACTGACAAGTTATAGACTGACATGGACTTCAAAACTTCGGAGTTGTGGATTGAGTTCCACATCTATCATCATGTTCTGTTTGTATTCATCCTGAAGTTTTAAATGTTTAACAAACAACACCCTGTCAAATGCATCATTTTACATCTTGATTTGATAAAAAAAAAAATCTCTCCAACATTCGGATTTTAAAAGTACATTCTTGAGAGGTGAAAGCCCAAGGATCCAAAAGATGAAAGATCGGTGGAATTTCCGTTTGAGGTATCTTTCTATCACCTGACAAAAGATCTTCGAGTCAAAGACATTCTGTCCAGAGCACACCATTTTACCATAAAGATTTAAAAAATCTACTATGGGACCCTACAGCAGGAAAGTTTGAGTTTCACTTCATAAATCTTTCTTTAGTTAAAAAAAGAAGTTCTCAGTAAGAAATATGCTATCAAAATGTGCCAGAATGAGTCTTTTCGCATCTAAGATTTCCACAATTTTTCCCTGGACCTCAGGGCTAATAGTACAAAAAAAAGGCTTCTTCTTCACCATCACAATCCACAACAACTGTACATGTACTTATATTATAAACATAACAATATTCAACGATTTTCTGATTTTCGCTCACTTTGACCAAAAAAACTATTGGGTTTTTCTCTTGCCCTGTAAGTAAGGTGTACCAGTACCCAAAGTTTGGTAACAATTCATACATTGGAACTTGAGATACTGCATGGACAAAGAATGTTAACAGATGAATTGACAGGCATAACTCATCATACAAACCCATCTGACAGGTGTATGAAAACTGTAAATCATCTGAACTTGGAAGTTTTACATCTCCGATGACGACATGGTACAACAGAGAACAGGACGTTGGTCATATCAAAACCATACCCCTCGGCTTGGAACCCCCGAGGTGACTTGAGATCCATGTGTGGTCACTGAATTTGGGAAATCAATCGGGCTTTTAGATTACCCCCTAAGCATAAGGTTAAAAAACTAATTAAATGTGGTGATGAAAGGACAGACATGACATTACCCCTGGGCCAAAATTGGTCAAGGAAAAAAATCAGGGAAAAAGGTACCAGATTTTTTACAAAACTTCCATTCTTTTTCTCTCAGTTTAAACAGTTGAATTAACCATCACTAATTTGATACAACGATGAGAGGAAATATGGATCCAGAAGTCTGCAACGTATCAATGCTCTAGCTTCAGTTCTTAAAAAAATAATTTTTGAATCTTTAATCATTTTCTGGCAAGTGAACATACAGTCAAACTTCTTGTTGCCTCGACTGATGAGATCTCCTATTATTCCTGAAGAGAGTGAATTTTAAAATAAGAACTGTTGGCCATAATTCGTGATATTAACATTTAATGTAGATCTAAGTTACGTTATGAACTTAATGATTATCATCTAAAACTAAACGATTGTAGGTGTAACATTTGAACTCAAGTCTAACCGTCGACCATTATCATTTATTTGACCGATAATTTTTGTACGCATCCATATTCGGCATGCCATGACTGTGGCTGGAAGAGTTGAGCAGTTGAAGTTGAAGGATCTAACGATATGCGATGTGTCTCGTGAACCTGTACAGCCTTCTTCATCTGCAATTTTGCATCACCTAATAAATCTGGAAGGTTCTTCGTCGAATCATCAAAATTTACGCAACTCATTCGACGGAAATACAGGCGAACACGTGCCGGCGGAAAGAATATATGGAGTTACCTCCCTTGAAAACGACAATCTCCATGCTCTGGACCGTACGTGGCTAAAATTCGACCTCTGCATTAGTCGAAGTACGGCTCATAAGCTTATCATTTCCTGAACGTAGATTATTATTCTATTGCACCCTAGTTAGGACATTCCTGAATCAATAATCTCAGATTTTCTCCAAGCAATTAACAATCTGGGTATAGACATTTTCTCTTCCGGACTATTCTCCTTTGGACTATATTTTCCCCCTCCAGACTATTCCCGTCCTGCTTATTCCCTTCTGCATTTCGCCTTATATAATTTTATAGCAAACATCTTCCTCCCACTCATTTTTCTTTATAACATTTGGACCCTCCATATAATTTCGAAAGTACTGACATGGTAGATCTGGCGCTTGTTATGTGTTTTCAATGGGGTTCGCCAGCTCGAACTGACGCCAGGGGATCGTTGCACGAAACTTGCGTAAGTTACGATCGACGTAAGGACTTACACCTGCGTTGCGCTCACACTACGCCCGACTCTACACGCGTTTCACGAACCTGGCGCAAGGCAGACGTAATTACATCAACATTTTATTTTACGCAATGCGTAAGTTTCAGATTTTCACCTCTGCAATAAATATCACTTGGAATTTATGTTTAATTAGTATTGGATAGGTTTTGACCAGTGTGCTATAATCATAGCCGACAATGGACTTTGTAAATATTGAACCTCGATAATTACACGTCAGAGCAATCTGCGTTTGAGGCTAAGGATCATAACTCTTGTATTCGCTCTTTTGTGAAAGGAGGTGCGAAATAATGCACGTTGTCTTTGAGAGATCGTATGCTTGGGAGAGAAAAAGTAAAAGAACGACCATTTTCTGACTCCAAAAGTATTGTACATTTTATAAGATACATAAAATTTGACAACTACGTCATTAGATTAATCTACTTCAGGCATGGTTACATGCAAGCAAAGTTGCGCTCACGCTAAGCATACTCTCGGGCAGACTTAAAGTTACGCAATAACTTACGGCTTTGCGTAAATTTAAAGGCTTTGTGACACGTGTCGGCGTAGCTACGCTCACGCTAAGTATGACTTACGCACGGACTTAGGCTTACGCACAGTTCGTGCAACGGTCCCCAATAGCCTCCGCTTCAGTGCACCAGCGTGGGGAGTTGCGAATCATTTTGGTGAGTTGTGGATCACGCCATCTAGCGGCCGTTACAGGCACTGAGAATGGAATTTCTATCGGCTTGAGGGGTCATCTGCTAATCACCCATAGGCCGGTGAAGCCCTGGAGACGATTTCAATGTTGCCTTCTCCCCGCCCTGTGAGCGAATTCTTAATTGTTACAGTCCAGGCACAAATGACACGCAGATCTAGCGTCGCAAATGTTCTGAAGTATATTTATCTTGGAGCGAGCCTACAAAATTGCATTGTAATCTCAATTTAATTATTTTCTAGAACATTTTAGGATACGATGTCTGACAATCATGTGAGAATTCGGAGTTTTTAAGTATTTATTATTGTGAATATACTGAAGTTAACAAGATTATTACATGTAAGTCCATGGAGTGCCCTATCAAATGCAATGAAATAAGTACTTTGATACCATATTCGGATTGTCCATGGTCAGTTCTTATTTGCTTTTGTCATTGATTCAGCTCTTATTGAAAATTGTTTTGACAATGCCATGGATTGACCAATCGTCCTTAAAGTCGGTTGCACCTGTTGTATTAGTTGTGAGACGGTCACTTACTCACCGATTTCAAGTTATGAACGGCGCGTATATCGTTGATTCGGAATTGACATCTCTACAGCCCCATTATATTACAATGCTGGTCAGTTAACATTTATCGCAAATCACTAGATATTTTGTTTGACCATTAGCAGGATTCTATCCCTTAAATAAATACTGAAATTACCGCCTTAACCCACCTTATTTCGCGCAAAATCACTACTGGGAAAATCGCACGTGTTTTTCGACTCGGTGTCAATTTATCATTGCGCAGTACCGGAAGTATTACGTTGCCGAATTGACCGGAAAAAAAACAATGCAGGTCGGTTGTTTGACATTCATTCGAGTCCACGGAAACAGAAATTCCAACAAACCTAAAAATGATTTAAACAGATGCTTTATTTCAAGAAATATCAGGCGTTAATTCGGAAAGTGATCCGCAACTCCCCTTGATTCGGAACTCCCCCAAACACTGTATATAACATTATGACAATAGTGAATATATAAAGTTTTATTTGTTACTACACCGACACAAAGGTCAATTATGATTCATTTATCAATGAATAACTAACTGTGGGCCAGAGATCATCCATCCATACTGACTTCATGTTACTAGTATATGGGGTATATATATATGAGAAGGGCGAGTACACTACACATGACATACATATCATTTTAATCATTACAAAGACAAATTGGTGACTGATGACAACCCATCCATTACTGACCCTTATCAAATGCCTGTGTATTTATAGTACCAAGCTTCTGGGTACTACCATTCCTTCAAAATGATATATGCGGATGGGTGGTTCGGTTGAGCTATATGGCGAGTCGGGCCGCGAAGTCAACCTTCGTCAGCCTCAGTTTCGTACGTTTTTCAGGTGTTTAAAAATACGGTTATGTTACATATGGAATATGTGACAGAAAACGGCCTGGTCGACCCCATATTTTGAATACCTTTTTCATCTCGCCTCGAGACGGGGAACACTGAGACGAAATCTTATTGAAATCGATTGTCAAGATTTTTCCAGGAAATGAACGAAATATGGCGCATTTTGGGTCATTTTAATAGATTTCCCAGAAAATATGGAGTACGTTCCGAGGGAAGAAAATTTATCCCGAGTTGAATTTGCATAACTGGCTTGTATGCTGAATTAATGGTATGAGCATTCCCATGAAGAAAATATATACTTTTATATGGGTTTTCTGGATGGTTTGGCATCTCAGAAAGACGGAAGGGCTATACCAAGGGTTTATTTCCAGCAACGAGGGGTCTACTGTGGACTGCACCCCTAGCGCCGCCTAGCGTGGCTGCCGATCCCCATTGATTGAACTTGTGTAAACTGGATATATTTCGACAAAGCGACCACTGATGATGTTTAAACATCATTAAATACCATAAATGACAATATTTTATTTGGATTTCTTTCTCTATCTTTTTCTTCTCATTTCCGTAGAACGACTTTGCGCCTACCGAAAAAAAGAAAGAGTTAATATACCGAATTACGGAAAACTCTCCGTAAATATAAAGTAAATATAATGTAAATTGTGTATTTATTGTATTGCGCTTTTGTCCAGACAATCAAACCCTTTGGGACGACATTGAATGAGTGCACGTCTGGTGCTGGTGCAAAGCATATGAGGAGATTGTCCTCATATGCTTTTCCAGCGGAGGAGTCGAAGCTTTCTCTGGAAATTGGCAGTATTCCTACGCGGCGTGGCAGGGATTCATTGTAAACCAGTCACGCGTATCGAGATTTATCAGAAGCAAAACGCAAAATCCAAGATGGCAGAAACCACTGAAACGTCTGGAACAACCATCAAAGTTAACGTGAAAACGCCGAAAGAGAAACAGGAGATCGAAGTTAGCGAAGACGCATCGGTTAAAGAGGTAAAGGGCTTCAGCATAAAGTATAGTTTTATCAAATTGTTTATTCCATTTCAGAAGTACCTCGTTCAGTCACTCAGCGTGTTGTTGCTGTTGTTGTTGTTGTCTCACTAAAATGCTCTACTTTTGCAGTAGTATGATTCATATGTTTTTGTTTTATTATGCACTAACAAAAAAATAAAGGTACTCTCGTGTATAGAGAGAAGGCCAGGGAGCATAATGTTGCTATAGTTCAAGTTCAAGTTCGGTTCGTAATTTCCCCCTTTGAGAGAGGCACCTCCTTACGGAGTACATATATACAATCAATTAGGAACCACTCAACATTTTATAGCTCAACTATCGTGCTGTGAAGTGAACATTTATTATATAATTCTACAATTGGACGAACTACTATCCTGAAAGTACATTTATACAATTCTACAATTTGGACGAACTACCATCCTGAAAGTGCTGTGATAGTCTAACCACGTGAGCTTCCTAGCGGTGTATGCGATGTACTACTGTGAGTGAATTTATATAGCGGTCACTGAAAGACACCCAAGTACTTTATTCCCCAAGTGCCTCCGCTGGCGAAGGTCTAGCGTAGCAACTAGTTCCACCATCAGTCCATTTTACCCTGGACACCGAATCAGTCCAGCGCCTTGTGAATAGGCGAGTATATGTAAGCGGTCACTGGCGAGGCACGAACCCACGCCAGCTGTAGCACTCCGGATCATAGTCAAACACCCTAACCACTCGGCCACGACACCCTCACATATATATATTGCTCTTGTGGTTGTAATCTTAGGCATTTTCTTGAACAGGACAGAGCAAAGGACTAACTAGGATATATCCTACTTGGGATATTAAATCCAAGTTTTGATATTGAAATATATCCTAATTGGGATATATTTTGATCGATTTTCATACTAAACGTCAATGGCGAATTTTGGCATCTAAACTACAAAACAGGATAGAATGTACTTCACAAAACTGCCAATCCGACTATAATTTTGCTGACTTTTCCTCGCCAAAATTATTCTCTCCACTATTAGTAATATATTACAATTACGTGCATTATTTTTTTGTGTTGTTGTTTGCAGTATATTTTCCATCACTCACCACTGTTGTATGTCTTTATACGAACAGGATAACTAACAAAATATGCCAGCTTGCAATCATGGAAGTATAAAATAATATCCAATGTGGAATATTTGATCCCAGTTTGGATATATATCCCAGTTAGTCCTTTACCCTGACCTGTTGAACTCAATATTTACAGAAATAGTATTCCTTCCTACCCCAGAAGATTCAGCTCAACCTTAAAACATGCCAACTGATCAGAGCTACTTAAAAGAGGTTCCAAATGCACTTATTATAAAGGATAGCTATCCCCTTAGAGGCAGTTTTTGCACCCCCATGACAATTTGTCGTCTGTATCAATAAATATACAAGATAACCATAATAAACTATATATTTTATGAAAGCATGCATCGTAGGGATTCCAGCTATATGATTTGTATAACTGACGCTGCTACTGTGTAGAAAATATTCCAATTTTAAAAAATTAAAATGAAAACAATAGCGTCCATTTTTCAATTGAAATTTCATGAAAACTGTTGGTCTTGTTTCAACTTTGATGGTATACCTTGGTAGGAGACAATTCGAACTAGTAAACTTTATCTCAATTTTTTTAAATTTTTGCCTGGTTTTGTTTTTATAACTATTTTACTAAAATAAATTGAAAAAAATGTACTTTTTTACGGTCGTTTGTCTTAAAAGTTGAATAATTAAAAAACGAAGCCGAACTTACAAAAAGTGAGATAAAGTTTTCTAGATCACCTTATAAGTAACAAGCATGCCAAATTTCAAAAGCGTAGCATGGATACTTTTCGAGAAATAAACGTTTGAATTTCGGATTTTGTACAAAAATGAAAGGCTAGAAATCGGGCAAAATGTGTCCAGCTATACATCTGATGAATTAATCCCTATTTTTTGCTTGAATTCTGTTGTCAAATACATTTTTAATCTGTCTAATGGGACCTACTCGAATTCCTGTTTATTCTGGATAACTATTACACTAAGTTTTTTTCATCAAGTCGGTTTAAAGTCCAACTTAAACTTACAAAACCTGCTAAAACTTGTTCACACCTGTGTAGATTACTTCACGGCGGGTGTCTGAGTGAAGTGTCACTGTCATAATTAGAAACAAAAATAAGGATGTTTGCATGGTTTTGATCAGAAGGGGGTACATTAATGTAAATAAGTAGGACTAATAGATAATTAGCTTACCATAATACTGCGGAAATGAGTTTTGGAAAGGGAAATTTAACAGACAAAAATAATAGTAGCCAAGCCCAAGCTAAGGCAATCTGTTTAATTGCTCCAGGGCCTCGGAAACTAAATTTTTAATCCTAATATTCAAGCACTTCTATTTAAAATTTTTATTTCATTTTTTCACCAAATGTTAGAGGAAATAGTGAATATTTGAATGAAGAAATTGAAAAAAAATGACAAATTTTGACCCTCTAAGGGGATAGCTATCCTTAACCCTGCCATGATTATCGATAGTTTTCTCTGTGGTATTTGCAGGCAGCATGTTCGTTCCAGGGTCATTCTATTACCTAGTTAAGTAACATAACTCTGATTTTATTATCAGGGTCCTGCCGTACGATTTAAGGCGATTCACTGATGAAAATAAAATGTCAGAAAATAGACCAGAAATTCACATCCACACATCCCACATTTTCAACCTTAAAACATGCCAATAAAATGTTATAAAGCATATTCCCACTGTCATAATTGTTCATCTGGGTTCGTGATACACCAAAAATAGCAGTCAGAAACACTTTCTTGCATTCCAAAAGTAGCAAAGAAAACCCAAGTTAAGAAATGTAAGCATCTCCACCATCTTGATACAAGGGATTTCCCAAACATTATATTCACCCCCTCACCTAAGAATGAGTTTTCACACAAACAAATTGAATTAAAATTCTGTTCTAATCATTTTTGGGGCTTTAATTTGGAATTCAAGATAGCTATTGATAGAGGTATAAATTCCATGTATTTTGATCTAAAAATACAAAATTTCAGGGGTAATTTTCAGACCATTCAATAGGAGGGTGGGTAAGATTTTTTGGAAAATTCAGTATGATGGAGATGTTTACATTTCTTGACTGACATTTTCTCAGCTGTATTTGGAATGCAAGTTAGTAAGTGTTTCTGGCTGCTATTTTGGTGTATCGCGAACCCGGATGGGCCATTCATTAGAACAGTAGGACATGTGTGGATGTGTAGATGTGAATTTCTGGTCCATTTTCTGGTGATTTATTTTCGTCAGTGGATCGCCTTGAATCGTACGACAGCCCTCGTCTATTTCAATTATTTGCCCTCAAAATATACATGATTGCTGGTCATGCTAAACAACCAATCAAGTGACAATGGCCTCATGGCATAGGATTGTATACCATCTACTGTACACCGAAAGTTTAAGATGTTACGAATTCGGACAATGATAGAATGTATGAAAGAGTGTTGTTACAGCAGCTGTTTAGAGCAAGTCATCCTGTGGAGAAGCCATGCTTTTATCTTCAAGTTTCTTCTGTTCGAATATATTTTCAGAGTAAGAATTAATCAGCAGGGGTGTTACAAAAAAAAAACTTGTCGTTTGAAAAGAAAAACAAATGCAGGCCTACATGTTTTCTGTTGGCTGAGAGCATATTGTATTATTCAGTAAACATGGTAAAAGAGTAAAAGTTGTGTGACTGGTGTGAAGAGATAATACATGTGCCACATAACAAACAAATACTCATTCAATGCTGATTACATAAATACCATAATAATACTGGTAAAAAAAACTGTAAGGGCCTTGCAAGTTCCGATATATATATCTGAAAATATACTTGATGAAGGCAGAATCGTATTAATATTATAAGAGAATGCATAAATAGTTGTAATTTCTCAGAATAATCCTGTAAATAACAAACTATGTCGGCTGGGCACGGCCATCAAGGCTGGGAAATTGGCTGGGAATCGGCTGGGCGATGGCTGGGTAATAATACAACCCAACATCTTCTCCACTTGATCGGAGGTCATTTTCAGGATGATGTCAATCCAAGACACTCCAGATTCAACTGTGTTGTTGATTTCCCTGACGCCATCCCGGAAATGACTTCCGATAAAGTGGATGAAATGACCATGCTGCCCGCAGCAGGTTGGGGAAGATACCCTGGTCGAGGTATTCTACCTCGATCGAGGTATAGAGCTATGTCAATACTTGATTGGGGAGTTCACTTTCCCACCTTTCTGACCATGCTTGATTGGATTTCACCAATACATTTGTTTTCTACAGTTTCGGGAGCTCGTGGGGAAGCAGTTCTCCGCCCCTCTGGAGCAGATATGTCTGATATTTGCTGGGAAGATACTGAAGGATGGGGATAGCCTGAGTCAGCACGGGATCAAGGACGGACTGACCGTACACTTGGTCATCAAATCCGCTAATAGGGTGGGTCTCAACCCAACAGACGTAAGTCATAGCACTCAGTCTGCATGTGGTCTTCCCGGTCAGTAAGCGGTGTGCTGCTCCTGTCTGCTTCTGGATTGGTGCTCCATGGTACATGTAACCCTTTCATCTTACCAGGCAGCAGATGGACATTTGTGGAACCCGAATCTAAACTGTGCCCGTACACCGTCAACTCAGTGTTCCCACTAACCTTGAGATATTGTTTCCCATCCAATTCTAGGATTATATTTGGGATAGATTGCATAAGCAGTCTCTCAGTGTTAAGGAGACTTCTCACTCTCGCTCTCTATCACTCTCCCAACTTTTTCTTCAGGAGTTTTATCAGACATTCTCCTGGCAGTTGAAAAACCAATGGAAAGTGATAATGGCTAGATCGAGTGATTACTCTGGCGCTCATATTTACTCGCACAAAAAAAATATTAGGAGATTGATAAACAGATTTTTCAGATTTTATAAGAGGTTGCAGATTAAAAAGGTGATGGGGTTAATTGGCCTGTTAAAAAGATTAAATCTATGAGCTAACATTGAGCAGTAACTGGGCAAATAAGTACCGGTACGAGAATACAACATATGATCCGTGAAATTGGGTCAAATGAAATCCTCCAGCAGATCTATGTTGATTCTTATGTTGCATTCCTTATAGTCGTACATAGTCATGATTAGCTGACCTAATCTGCTTGTTGACCAGATTTGTGACCATTCACCTGTTTGCTATGCGGTAAATTACCCATATTTTGCTGGTTGATAACTTTTTACCGTGATAGACTGATTAGCAAGCACTTTCTTGAAAACCTTATTCAGGTATACTAAGTTATTTTAATAAATTATCTTGATATCATCATTTCGTAAAGAATGGAAGTCTTACATGATAACGGTAACAACAAACAGTTCAGCAGATAACCCTGGCAGTTGCACAGGGAAATGGCCACCAACTCTGGCTGTCTAATGAGAATTGAGAAAACTCTATAGTACTGTATTACTATGTAGCTTTTCTGTACAGTTAATACAGTTCTCTGCAAGGTTTCTGAAAACACCAAATATCGAATAAGATATCATTTGTGGATAGACCGAAGACATAGCCACATGCAAACTGATAATATATCTCATGACTTAGAAATGTAAATTAATCAGCCTCCAAAAAGTGGAGATTCAGATCATCGTCTCTGTTACCTTGGCAAACTTAGTTATTCAGCTACCAACTGAAAATGCAAGAACGGTCATTTTCAAACTTCACATTAGTTCACACTTAGGACCAGTCATTATAAACATTATTAATCTCCACTTCAGAAATGTATGAATTTTGAAGGCTAATTACATATGTAATATTTCATTAACAATGAAATCTATGTGTAGCCTATAGGTACCATATTTCTTCACTGTGATTCATCCATTAATAAGCATTGCTTGAAGTTGTCTCCCTTTTTGAATGACACTGGTGACAGATGTATTTATTGTTTTGTTGTCTCATCATTTGTAGTCTCAACAACAAGCAGCACAGAGGTCTACTACTACACAGGTGAGCCATGAATTATATTACATTTGCAGATGAGCACACAGAATGCTGGAAAATATTAAAGATGTAATCAGCCTCAAAGTCTAGACTGTCATCTTGTTTTCTGAAACTTGGTGAGAGTGACGTATGTTGCAACAGGTACAGAATGAAGTATATTGGACCACAACTATCTCAACTTGCGTATAGCCTTCATGAGAAAACAGGAGAAAATGATCATCAAACATAAATGGCGTGGTTGGCGATTTATTTTCATGACAGCCATGACAGAGCGCACTGTGTGACTTGGTTGTCAATATTGCTGCAGCACAATTAAAAGTGGGTGTCACCACTGCTAGTTGGTCGATATCGTAATGTGGAGTGTTGTATAACTGACACCATCGCTATTCCAGATGTGTGGTTGTGCCTACTTTGGTGAGACTGGAGTTTGTCGAATTGGAGAGAATTTTTCAAATTTTTCTGACTGATCTTCTTGAGTTTACTGTATATTTTTACCTTGCACTTGTCGAATATGAAAACTGTTATGTCTTAGCATGCTTCAATGCTGAAAACAGCACTGTTGAGAGTTGGAAAAATTTCACCAATTTTTAGGCTGACTACACCTTATTGTATATATATCGTCGCCATATGACCGAAATAGTGCTGAATGCAACGTTAAACCCTAACTCACTCCTTAATGTGACAATAGCTGGCAGTTGTCATTTATCAAAGGGTGCTTTGGTATTTGTGTCATTGCCTGCCATTTGTTCCCTGGTAATGGCATACAATGAGTTTCAGTGAAAATTGTTCTGAGACCTGTTGAAATCGAAAAGTAGCCCCTAGTAGAGAGTGATAGAGACATAACAGTCAGGCCGTCGATGCTAAAACCAGATTTGTCGCAGTATTTCTTTGAACTATCATCTAAGCTAGTTATTTTGTTGCAGGACTCAACACCAGCTGCGGGTACTGGTCCTTCAGCCCCTAACATCGGAGCCACACCCTTTGGGTTGGGCAGCCTTGGGGGTCTGCAGGGTCTGAGTGGTATGGGGATGGGCTCGGCTAACTTTATGGAATTACAGCAGAGAATGCAGAGAGAGGTACTGGTCATTAGACCACCTATATCTACAAAACTTACATTTCCTTTCATGCCGTGCAATACCTGTAATTCTGAGATTCAGAGAAAGTTACATATTCCTGCTGCTGTTAGATTATTGAATAAGAAATATTGAAATGTTGAAAATATATGTTCGAAGAATATTTGCTTTTCAATAATATTTAAGCAGAAACAACACGCGAATTGCTGATTTTTGTTTGTAACTATCTTGGTGATCTGTACTGTATAATATTTCAGATGACAAGTAACCCAGAGATGTTACGTCAGATGATGGATAACCCCATGGTACAACAGATGATGTCAAACCCTGAGATCATGCGACAACTGATCATGAGTAACCCACAGATGAGAGAACTTATGGAGGTCAGTTTTCATGTACATATGGCTGCCTGCTTTTGAATTTCATTCACTGGTCCTCACTCTCGGCCCTGTTGCGGCCCTGGAAAGTCCTGAATTCTAGTACTGATCCAGGAAATGTATCAGTAGAAATGAAAAGGTGTATTAGAGTGACTTGATAATATTGAGAAACCAATATGTTCTACCACACTGATACCAAGAAAAAGGTCATCGGAAACGAGAAAAAAGGTTTGTAAAAAGTTCTGAAATTGGATTGAAGCTGAGCAAGATGATACCTGCTGGTGCCCTGTATGGCTCGTGATAGTGAAGTTTGTATATACATGTAGCTGTATACCACATTCTGCTGTCATAATATGTGTGTTTGAAGGGTATTGCAAATGTGGACTTGCCGCCTCACTCACTTAGCAACATTTCTGTCACATTTCGTGTGAACTCATGCACACCCGTGATCCTTGACAAACCGCCCAAACCTATTTGCATTTGAGATTGTATGCGAGTTGACAATTATCTTTGGCAGTATTCTGAACAATTACTTCAAATCGCAGCTTAATTTTCTGTTCTCCTACCTGAGCATATATTTATAACCAGATAATGGCGTCAGCATCTATATTGAGGCCTGTCACTGACATCTTCCCAATACACGGCTACATCAGTTGGAGGAATTCAGTTTGTATGCTGATCTATTGTTATGTAGAAGAGTAAGCATAATTACATATAAACCTATTGTATTCGTTACAAAACTTGGAAGTTACTTGTATGTTTATCCTCACTTTGTTGTTTCAGAGAAATCCTGAAATCTCTCACATGTTGAACAACCCAGAACTGATGAGACAGGTAAGACACTGGCTAGCTATTTCTCATCCAAATCACTACACACACTGTGTATGCCATTGAATTATGCTAGAGTTCTCTCCCCTATACCATAAATGTCTAATATGCAGTGATGCAATAATTTTGTCATTACTTGATATGTTACTCATAAACAGTTTTAGACACTCATATTTTGTGGATTGTTCACTTGTTATATGGCATGCCTCTGTAAAACCTAAAACAACAAAAAAGCTTATTGTTTCCATCTTAGCTTGCTAAGGGCATTTCACGTTTCACTTAACACTACCCTTAGTTTATCGCTGTGATTCGGCATGTATTTCACACAGCGCCATCTATCTAGAGGGAGATAATCCAGTTCGAAAGTTGTTCCCAAAGCATGAGGTCAAATGTCGGCCCCATTTAAACGAGCCAATGAAATTATCTGTATTTAAATATTTCTCAGACATGCAGACATGTCCGTTTCACGAGGCGCAAGACGGGGGAGTCTACGCGAGACCAAAAACGAAGTTGTGCGAATTAGCTATTTTATTTCTCACTCTAGTGGAGCATGCTTCTTTGTTTATCTTAAGAAAAATCATATTACAAACGGCCTAACATATTTGAAAACAAAATAAAATCGGCCGCAGTTCACAGGAAAATGATATGCTTTTGATTTTGTGATGGGGGCACTTCGAGGCCCACCAAGGGATCATTTCAATCGATCGCTTTCTGGAGGTGTGTCTTCGTTGTATGAAATTGATTGCACCGATGTCGGATGTAACGGGACCAGTCGGATGTGACCATTTGGGAAACGCCCTATTACACTCAGATAGCACCCGTTACCACATGGCTACGAGCAGAAGTTTCTACGTATGATCGTGCCATGCGTTCGGATGATGATTGTTTCACTCACCCACAATTTTAAAGAGGAACAAGTCACAATATCTGTTCTTGAGATAGGTTTATGTTGGACCATTGATTGTGAGCCATTCTGTTAAGTGGTGGGAGAAAACCAAAACCAGTAGCAAATTTCACCCAGGAAATTTTCTGGCGCAATGAAAGTATTATTTAGATCAAACTATTTGAATTTGTCTTGTGGACTATAGTCTGAACTTATCACCATTTGGAACCTACATCTGGTGATATATTGGAAAGTATTTGTGGATCTCAGTATAGAGTGTATTGACAAAAGTTCTCTGTTCCAGACGTTAGAACTGGCCCGTAATCCCTCTATGATGCAGGAGTTAATGAGGAGTCAGGATCGAGCCATGAGTAACTTGGAGGTAGGTACCGGAACATGCACATCAGTCTACTTATTGCGTAATAAAAGAGGATCGCCTTTTGCTTCAGTTCGGGAACTTTCAGAAATAGCTGTGCCGTGATCAACATTCCTTTATGCCATATGGAATTTAATCTAATGTTTGTCTGAGCATTCATAATGTTTTGTCTGAATGATATCTGGAATTGAGTTGAACCAAGCTGCTCAAACCTCAAAATTGTGATTCCAGAAATGCCTATTCAGTTTGAGGTCAAAGGTCGAGGTCACAGCTCTGCAAATTTGAATGTAACTTGTCAGGATTGTGTCTTGAGTAATATGATTCATGAAACTTCACAAAACTTCACAGGCATGTGATTCCAAAAACACCTGTTCATTTTTTTGTCAACTGTCAAGGTCTGATTACCCCAGAATTGAACGTACGGTAACCATGGTAACTTAATATCAGTTATTACGATTCATCGAATATCTTAAATCTTTGCAGATGTTCTTGTTGATGCTGTTCTGAAGAAGCCTACTCACTTTGAGGTCATATGTTAAGGGTCAAGGTCACAACACTGTAAAACTGAATCTAGTTTTGTCTGAGCTGTATCTCGAGTTATGATTCACCAAACTTATTTTAATATCACAAGTGCATTATGCATGTGATTCCAAAGAATAGATCAAGGTCACAACAACCACTTCTCCCACCTATGCATGCCATATCTTTAGTTCTGATTCACCGATGTAACCTCTTAGGAGCCAAACAGTTAGGGGGACCAAATAATCACAGGACAAGTTCAAACTTTGTCTGGCAATGATTTGGTGTTAGCTTCTCGAAATATAATTGTCGAAGCACATGGTGTAAATTGTATTGTCAGTCTTCTGTCCATGCCATGGTGGGATATACCTTTTTAATGGGAGGTCTTAACCAGAGCCTTGCTCTTTACCAGGACTGATTGAATCCTTGTCAGAGTAATATCATAGGGTTATATGGTGCTGAAGTAGATCCATAGAAACCTACTGATTCAGGTTAAAAGGTTAAAGGTCTATTTGTCCAAAAAAAAGCTCTCACTTTTCGTAACCTGAGCACTATGAATACCTTGTTATTCGTGGGACACTATCTTTCATGGTAAAGCTTTTCTGCGATGTTCCTGTGAGTATAACTTTCATTTAATAGATATACGGGACAAATTCACACAATAGTTGTGGATTTTGTGCTATTATTCCGTTCTATATTTTGTTGTTATTTCCCTGGACAGAGCATTCCCGGTGGTTTCAACGCCCTACAGAGGATGTATCGAGATATACAAGAGCCTATGCTGAACGCGGCCCAGGAAGGGTTTGGGCCAAATCCATTCGCCTCACTTGTAAATAACCAGCCTGGTGCTGGCACAGGTATTATTCCGCATACACATTGTGATTACTTTACTGTGCCGTCGGATGGTGCATTGTCAGGGCTAGAAATAAGTAAAATTACTTTCATGCACATTTAGCAGCACTCTTCTATACAAGATACACTAGTATTCTAATAATTCTACATTCATAGCAGTAAATATATGTGCATTTGTGCATGTAAGCACCCCTTATTTGTAGCCCTGATTGTGTTCTAGTTATCTAAGTTGGCCATCAATATTCAACTGAGATAACTAGACCACAGTGCACTTTCCAGAGGTGGAAAAAAATATTTGAGATATTCCCCATCAGTCCTGAGAAAATTCTGGTGTCTGTGAGGTCCTCTAATATTAAATCACCAACAGACCAGCTTACCATGCTATAATATTGGGGTCCATACGTCGTACCATGCATTCGTCCGACTTCCTTTTCAGACAATAACTTCTGAAAAAGTGAATGGATTCTTTTCAAATTTGGTATGTGGGTACCTCGTCTCAAGATCTCGCTTGCGATTGTTTTCCACGCCGATCTGCTTATAGGTGGTGCCACCGGCCAAGTTAATATTTTGTTTCTGTTCAATAACTTTTGAAAACCTGAATGGATTCTTTCCAAATTTGGTATGTCTGGGTACCTTGACTCAAGATCTCGCTTGGGATTGGTTTTCATGTAGATCCATCTATACATGATGTCACCTGTGGGCCAAGTTAAAATTTCATTTCTGGACAAAAACTTCTGAAAACCTGACCGGATTCGGACAAATTCGGTAATTGTGGGTACCTTGCTAATGCATCTCAATGTTATGGTTCCAAGCGAAATCAATTGTTTCAACATCGGGGGACTTGAACCGCTCGGGTTTTCATTACAATTCAGAATGACTCACTTCCTACTGCTAACATATCTTAGAGCAACTTAATTATGAAAGATCTGAATAAACACAGATTATTTGAAGAAATATGTTAGATTTCATAGTACACTCTGTATTGATTGAATTGTCAAACTGTAGATGTAAAAAATTTATGTAGTTTCACGTTGCTGAAACACTGAAGCTGACATGGGACACTTATGGTATATGAGCTGTACAGATTTGAAGTTTAATGACCCCATGAAATGTTTATACTATGTAAATATTTTCTAGAAACAAATTGATATTTGGTTGATTACTTTTCCTTCGGGCCTCTGCACAATTCATACAGCCCTATGAGTGAACCAACATGGAGATAACTGCCATTGTCTTATTTCATTTCTCACTGTTACGAGAGAATAATTCAATATATTATAGCCAGACATGATAAAAGCAGATTCATAGTAGAATATGTTAGAATATTTCTGTTGTTCCACATTGTAGCAATCTTTCTCAGCCAATTTTGCTCAGAAAAAAAAAAGAATCTGAATTAATTTTTGCTGTAATGGCTGAATTCAGGTACCACAGATGGGGACAATCAACAAGGCAGGGAGAACACAGCTCCATTACCTAATCCGTGGGCAGCGGGTGGAGGTGGCACTACCACAGCCAGTGATACAGGCACTACCCCATCCATTCCTGGAAGTACTACACCCACCCCTGGCTCATTTGGTAAGTTCTCACTAAGTTGCAATGTATATTGCGATAAATAGACACAGACCATTACTTCTCTGTTGGCTGGCATAGTTAATTTGCCTGTTAGTGGAGACATCAGGGGTAACATTATGGAGTTAGTGAAAAAGCATATGCTAATTGGTCAGCGAGAGATAAAGAATCAACACAGTGTATTTGCATTAAATCCCCCTCTCAAAAGAAATTGACATGTTCATCAGCATTAGTTCAATGTAATGATTGAAATATTGTTGAAAGCGACTTTAAATCCTATTCACTCACCATATTGTGTTTGATGGGAGTCAGTGTTATTGAGAATGTCCTGTGTTTATTCCCAGACTTTCCCAGTGGAATTGTTATAGACTAGTGCACCAAACTTCCTTATCATTTCTTAATTCTGGTTTGAATTGCAGGTATGTTTAACAGCCCAGGGATGCAGAGTTTGATGGGTCAGATGTCACAGAACCCTCAGATGATGCAGAATATGTTACAGGCCCCTTACATGCAGGCCATGTTACAGAGTCTGTCTGCTAACCCAGAGCTCGCCTCCCAGGTTAGCTAGACTGTCTACATTGCAAACAGCTTCCTCCATGCTGTAATTTGTTTACTCCTCAGCCCATATGGGCTAAGGAGTATTGTTATGGGCATTAACATCTGTCTCTCTGTCCCCCTGTCTCTCTGTTAACTTTTTTTTGTCTTCACCTCATCTCGAAAGCTAAAGCAAGGAAGATCACGAAACTTCCACTCGAATATAGCTTGTAGATGTGACCTGCATGTTTTGGATCTGCATGCCTGTTCCATTATTTTAAATTAATTTATTTGTTTACTTTTTACATGGTTCACATGTGTATGACATTTTTTATGTTCCATGGCCCACTCCAGAATGAAAATGTGGCTCCCTACACAGAGTTCACTGTCAAAAAACTTAGCATGGTATGCTGGATTAACATCTTGAGATGTCCCCATGCATACCACACCGGCAGATATACATACATCTGTCTTTTGGTTTGTCAGAATGTGCAACATTCATGCAGTGATTAACTGATATACCATACTATACCAGCCTGGGTGAGGGTGTGAACAAGGACAATATTTCCAGTGTCTCATCATATCTGCAACAAACAATAATACAAATTATTACACGCAAGGGATGCATCAACAACCCCGCTATGCCAAATGATGCATGTATGCCTGCCAAAGAAAGTCGGATTGTTGTAATGTAATAATTAAATAGCATTGTTCAGTCGATTCTGCCCCGAAATCAAGAATGTTAAGTGAAAGATACGGATCATGGCAAAAGTTAGCACTATCAAATTGGAGTATCTCCAATTTGTGTTTACATTACAAGAAGATCGACTCACCCACTGTTATTCTGATGCCCTTTTCAAGTTAACTATTTTTAAAGGGTTATTTCTCATCGTCGTGTACATGTGTCTGCCCATCTATGTCCCCCATCACCTGATAAACAGACTGACATAGCTTTGCCAAACTTGGAACATTTAATACTGCTGGGGCCGAGGTGTTTCACTCGATAGTGCTCTCTCATGTTTACAAGCCCATCGATAGATGAGGTCGTATATTGCAATCACGGTTTCTGTTCTTCTGTTAACTTTTGTAAACTGCGCAATAACGTTCATTCCGTTTCATGTATTGATACCAAACTTGGGTATACCCTACCTATGGGGCTAGGAGGAAGATACTTCATGTAGGGAGCTGTTGTCGGAGTCTTTGTGTCGCTGAAAAGGCACAAGTCATAGCTAGACATATTGATGTCTCCAGACTTGGCTATTGTATGCATTGTCTCATGATTCTTACATGGAGTATGAACCGGCTGAGAGAAACGCTATTCATTTTGAGGTTAAAATATGAAAAGGTCAAGATCACTGTGGCCAAAATCAGTAAATCATGGAAAATTGTTATGTTTATGTAGATTTTTACCTCTGCATGGCTATCCGTCATTCAGTTTGTCCTCCTTGCTTGTTAAAAGGTATCCTCAATAGAATATTCAAATGGCTGATAACTATGCAAATACTGAACATAATTTAAAATGTACTGTGAACAGTAGATTTGTTTTCAATTCTTTTAAATTGTCTTAAAGAGGAGAAAAAAAGTCAGGGAAAAACTTGGAGAACCAGTGGCGTGACGTCTGCAATGGAACAGCCTGTCTGTTCAGTCGCATTCCATATTGAGAGGCTTGAATTGTATGATCAGTTCATACTAATCCAGAGTTCGACCACGCGTACGAGTAGAGTGGTAGCAAAATAAATTCACTGAATCGTTAAAGAATATATTTGTTGAGCCCTTAATATATTATTTATGATATTTATTATTATTAATATGCTTATGTTATGTATCACTATATGTTCAAAATGTGATTGTTGTTTCAGATCATAGGTACAAACCCAATGTTCCAGGGGAATCCCCAGTTACAGCAACACTTCACCCAGTATTTACCTAACCTTTTACAACAGGTAAGGCTATCAACAACTCAACCAGGATGACTTTCATAAAAAATATCAAGAGAAATCTAGCGTTTATACATGTAAATCTGCAAACTATTTAGTAGAAATAGAACTACTTTCTTGTGAAAAAAAAAATCTTTCACCTAAGAAAATTCCTCCAAAACTTGATTGTGGACATTCCATCTTTATCTTCTATATTTGTCCTTCAATGTCTGAAGGGTTAGAGGGAGAGAATAGTATTTGGGTCCGTATTTTTTTTTTTTAAATTTGGTATCTGGGTACCTAGCCTCAAGAACTAACTTGAGATTATTTTTCACACCGATTCGCCTAAAGGTGGCACCACCCGTGGACCAAGTTTAAATTTCGTTTCCAGACAAAAACTTTGGAAAACCTGAACGGATTCTTTTCTATTTATGTTTCTGGGCACCTTGCCTCAAGATCATAATTAGGATTGTTTTTCACGCCGAACTGCTTATAGGTGGCGTCACCTGTAGGCCACGTTGAAATTTTGTTTCCAGACAATAACTTTTGAAAACCTAAATGGATTCATTCCAACTTCAGTATGTGGGTATCTTGCCTCAAGATCTTGCTTGGGATGGTGTTTCATGCCTCATCAGCTTAAGGTTGGCGCCACCTGGGAGACAAGTTAAAATATTGTATTTGGAGATATCAATGTTCAAGGCAACATTAATATTGTATTGGCATCATTATATAAACGGTAATGTCCTGTGTTGACGTCCTGAAGCTGTCGATTGAATATTGTATGATTGCACAATACGATGCTGATGCAAGATCGATACATTGTACAGATTTTTGTCCTCCCTGTCTCGAATGATGACTTGCAGACCGGGGAAAATACTCTTAGGGCTGTTCCAGATAAACATATGTACCCCCCCCGGACGGCAAAGAAAAAAAAAATATGTGGGTGGTTGTTGTCGTAAAAATATTGCTGGTCTAGGTGGGTGTATCTTGAAATAAACTACTTCTCTGGGTGGTTGGATTCATTACTTGTAAAATGCTTCTGTGTGTGGGCCCTCAAATCCTTTTGAGGCATATAGTATTCATTATTTATGTATCTAGATAAACTAGGATTAATCCTCGAATCTTGTCCCGAGTTCGCGACCAACGTTTGTGGTCGTTGTTGTTGTTAACTGGCGCACTGTGACTCCACACAAAGGTGAACTTGAATACCGTGCTTTTTCATTGGACAGGCGTCCATGTCAAAGATATTTCATCCAATGAAATACCACGTTACGAAGATCTTTGTCAAGTGGCAGTGAATTCTCTATGAATGGAGATTTTTCGGCAATCTCTGCAGGGGTTTTTCTAGCCGTTTTTTCATCGTGGTTACCACGATGAAAAACAATATATATTGAGTTTTGCAGAAAAATTTCAAATTGAGTTTTGATTAAAAAAATTGAGTTTTGCCACAACATACCAGTTGTCAGTTGATAGGTTGTTTCGCATGACCCGCCCGCATCAATATTTTGGAAATAAATAATGCCACATGTATTTTAATTATCAGTAGTTATTGTTCGTAAAAGAAATAAGTAAGCAAATCTAAGTAAAACGAATGAACCTTCACAGCGCGAGTCAGCGCGAAGGCGACTGAAGAGCCGCCATCTTGGTTCACATTCTTGGGGAAAGCCGTAGTTCAAAACGAGGCACAGTCCTTTTCTAGCGAGGATTCCCTCGTGTCAAGCGCGTGGCAGTAAATTTTTAACTCCGGCACTTTTGACGGTCGCGTACCAAAGCCATCGTGGTTTCAGTTTATGGATCAGTTGTTTACTCATCAACCAATTCATTTAACCATCCATTTATCTGATGAAACGCTTTTGAGCGAAGTGGTCGAGGGCGCTTCACGTCTTCACTCCCGACAACAACAACACAGACTGTCGACCAATATTATACTCGTAGCTTGAGGACGACGGACATACAAAATTCGTCGCCGTGGACAGAGAATCCATATCTTCAATCAGTGTAAATGAAATAAAGAAGATTTCAATAAGAGGGGACTCCTGATGTTGAAAATTCGGGTAGTAAATTCTGCAGTTATCTTTAATATTGATCACAAGTAAGAGTTTTTTCCCTTGATTTCTGTTTACACAATGTGTGTGCATTTGAGTTTTACTGTCTACCATAATTATTTACATAATGTTTCAATTAAAATAAAGCAAACTTAAAATGTCTCTTTAAAGAATAATTATTTCATAAATATTTTTTTCTGGCGATATTTATGAGAGATTTCAGAGTGTATAAATCTGTACAATAGGAATGTTGCCAGGTTGTATATTCGATCACAGTCTTCTCTGTTAATGGTAAAAAATTTAGCTTCAATAATTAATTATAGCATCTAGCATGTATGTTTTAATTAGCATGAGGTCATGCTAAACAACCTATGGTTTCTGAAGAAGTTTTGTAAACATATGATCAAACATATGACCAACCTCAGTTCTGTAATTGGTGCGATGAAAAAGTTGGAAAAATTGAGTTTCATCATTTTTTTGATGAAAAAGGCAAAAATATTGAGTATTGTAGATTTCTTTGCGTTTTTGAGTTTTCAAAATTTTGAAATTGAGTTTATGAACAATTTTGGGCTAGAATAACCCCTGCTCTGTCCACTGAAAGCAGGTAACGATAAGTGCCCGTCTCACCGGAGAAAACGAAACTAACGAGAGTGGCGACACTGTCGCCACGAATTATCTCCCTTCGTCACATAACCGCGGAGATGGCTGAAGTCGACGTCCGAAAGTCGGTGGGTACCTTGGGGATTCTCATTTAAAAAATGTGGGTGGGTTGTCTCAGGTTTTAATTTTCATAAAAAAAAAATGTGGGTGGGTGGTCTCCAGCTTCGAGAAAAATTATAGGTTATTGGTGGGTCTATGAATCCTTTTTCTGGTGTTGTGGGTGGTTACAAAAACTGAAAAATCAAATATGATGGTGGGTGGGTGCTAACAGAAGTGCCTTCCGGGGGGGTACATATGTTTATCTGGAACAGCCCTTACCAGGATAGTTTGTCTTTTTTCCCATCACTCTACCGGATCCCCATAGCTGTGAAGTTATACTTTTGCCAAGGCGTGAGATTTGAGTATATCCGCCCCAGGGATACGACCCCCCCCCCCAAAATGAGAATTTCTAGGCATAATTTCATACAATTTTTCACATTTTTATACGCCCGCCAAAAGGCGGACGTATTATGTGATGGCGGTTTCCGTCCGTGTGTCCGTCTGTCCGTCTGTCCGTCCGCCATGTCCGGTCTATATCTGGGACAGTTTTCTGTCTACAGTTCTAATTTTTGGTGAGTGGATACCCTATGGGGAGACGATGTGTCGCGTACCAAAATGAAGGTCGAGGTCAGAGGTCAAAGGTCACTGGCCTAAAAAAACAGGAAATCACTAAAGTGTTCGTGTCCGGTCTACATCTGTGAACGTTTTCTATCCACAGTTGCAAATTTTTGTGAGTGGATACGCTAGGTGAAGACGATGTGTTGCGTACCAAAATTAAGGTCGAGGTCAGAGGTCAAAGGTCACTTGCCTAAAATCAGGAAATCATTGATCGTTGACAGTTTTCTATCTACAGTTCTAATTTTTGGTGAGTGGATGCCCTAGGGGGAACGATGTGTTGCATACCAAATGTAGGTCGAGGTCAGAGGTCAAAGGTCAGTGTGACTGAAAAATCAGGTAATCATTAAAAATTTCTAATTTTTGTGAGTGGATTCAATAGGAGGAAATGAAGTGTCGCATACCAAAAAATAGGTCAAGGTCAAAGGTCAGTGTGACCCCAAAATCAGGAAATTATTAAAAATAACATTTTTTTTGCCAGTAGATACATTAGGGAGACACAATGTGTCACCTACCAAAATGTAGGTCAAGTTCAAAGGTCAAGGTGACCCCAAAATCGTGGAATTGTTAAAAATCATGATTTTTTGAGTCCATTGAGAAATTACGGGGATTCGTTTCGTCATGTACCGAAATTTAGATCCAGGTCCATAGTCAAAGGTCGCTGTGACCCCAGAATCAAGGTCAAAGGTCAGTGTGACCTAAAAATCAGGAAATCAATAAAAATTACTAATTTTTTATGAGTGGATTCAATAGGGGGAAATGAAGTGTCGCATACCAAAAAAAATAGGTCAAGGTCAAAGGTCACTGACCCCAAAATCAGGAAATTATTACAAATAACATTTGTTGTGTCAGTAGATACATTAGGGACACGATGTGTCACATGCCAAAAATGTGGGTCAAGGTCAAAGGTCAAGGTCACTGTGACCCCAAAATTGTGAAATTGTTAAAAATCATGATTTTTGTGTCCATTGAGAAATTATGGGGAGACGGTTTATCATGTACCAAAATTTAGGTCAAGGTCAATAGTCAAGGTCACTGTGACTTCAGAATCAAGAAATCTTTGAAAAGTATTTTTTTTTTGTGTCAGTGGATACATTAGGGGGACATGTAGGTCAAGGCCGAACGTCAAGGTTACTGTGACCCCCAAAATCATGAGATTTATAAAAATCATGATTTTTTTTGTGTCCATTGATACATTGAGGGAAGACGATGTGTCCTGTACCAAAATTTAGGTAAAGGTCAAAGGTCAATGTCACTGTGACCCCAAAATCAGGAATTCATTACAAGTCACATTTTCGTATGCCTGTCGAAGACGAGGTCATGCAATGCGATGTTGCGTTCTATCCATTCATCCATTAACATTTGTTGTCCATGCGATAACTCTAGTTTCAAGGTATGGATTGGTACCAAACTTTGAGTATACCTTACTCGCATGGCAAAGAGAAGCCATACATCAATCGATCAAAGATCAAGGTCACAGTCACCCAAAACTGAATCAAGTATAAGATGTGATATATGTTACATTCTCAGAAGCACAAAATTGTAGACCTTTCTCTGGTGTGCTAGCTACCAATTGGAATGAAGGCTATTAAACAAACTTGAAATTTGGACCAATATAATTCCAGATATACGGGCGTATATTGAAGCCCCTTGGGCTCTTGTTGAATTTGGTGCTAATACTGTTATATGGAAAATGGAATAGGTCTTTGGATTATGGACGCGGATATTCTCTAATGGACGACGGCTGGATTATGAATGACGGACTAGATGCTTGTAATTTGACTCAATCCATAAGTTGGCACGACCTCTAGAAGACCGGTGGACCAAGCTTCAGACTATGGTTCCAAGTTTTTGCTTCACCTTCACAGCACTCAAGCTTTGGCAGAATCTTTTAGGTCAGCTCACATCCACTCAAGACATCACTCACTACGGTCGTATCCAAGTTCGACCTCTGCAACACGACCTACATGTACAGGGATATCTTCAGATGTCATTCCTCAACCCCTGGTCCGGTATTGACGTCTCTACATCCACATCTGATTTGGTGGCAGTCCCGTTACAATGTCATGCGGGGAGTACCCCTTGTACCGTCAGCTCCACTACACCATCTCTACAACAATGCATCCGAGACAGGTTAGGGAGCCCATCTAGACGATCTAGAGATGTCCGGCAGATGGTCAACAGCGGATGCCAAACTTCATATCAACCTCTTGGAAATGAAAGCTGTCATCTGTGCAGTCCAGCAGTGGAGTCATCTACTGGAGAATTCGTCTCTTCTCATCGCAACAGACAATTCAACTGTCATTGCTCATATCAACAAGATGGGTACCACCGGATCTTACCCAACATTCTGTATGGTTTGGACTCTACGACTGGGCGATGAAACATCACTGCCACATACGTGCTCGTCATGTTCCAGGCCGGCTCAATGTATTAGCAGATCGCCTATCTCGTCCCGACACGGTACTACAGACGGAATGGCAACTGCACCCAGAGATCTTCCAACATATCATCAGCATCTGGGAGAACCCTCTGATCGACCTATTTGCGACGAGGAACAATGCACAGCTTTCCCTTTTCGTCAGCCCGGTTCTGGACCCTCGAGCATACGCCATCGATGCCCTATCGATCAACTGGGACAACTTCATTGCATATGCCTACCCACCCATTGCCTTACTGCAGAAGATTGTTCAACACGATTGCATCATTCTTCTTGTCATTCCGTGGTGGCCTCATCGACCATGGTTTCCGGCTCTGATTCCTCTTCTCACAGCCCCTCCACGTCGCCTACCAGTATGGGCCAACCTGTTAAGCCAACCCGGCGGGATACTCCATCACAACCCTCAGTGGCTCAACCTACACGTCTGCAGATTATCCAGAACACCCTCACAGAGCAAGGATTTTCAGCAGAAGTTGCAGAGACGATGGTTTCATATAACCGACCGTCTACATCACACCTTTACCAGGCTAAGTGGTAATGTTTCGTCTCATGGTGTCGACAGCGAGGCTCCGATCCCGACACTGCCTCTCTTCCTATAGTGGCGGAATTTCTTCTTCACCTGCACCGAGATAAGAAATACAAAACCAGCACTATTGAAGGGTACCAATCAGCCTTGGCCCGGGTTCTACGGTTATCTGCTGGCATCGGCATTAGCCTGGATCCCAATATCTCTGCTCTTCTACATGCCTGTGCACTACAGTCCCGTCGTTCCCGGAAACTATTACCAAAGTGGGACATTGGAGTGGTTCTCAGCGCATTCCTTCGCCCACCCTTTGAACCATTAGAATCAGCCTCGATGTAAGCTGTTTCCTACAAGACTGCCTTCCTAGCGGCCTTCGCCCTGGCGTGTAGAGTATCCGAGCTTCATGCCTTGGAAAGAAAATCGATGACTTGGACGGCAGACTGGTCACGCATATCCTTCCGCCCTGTTCCTGAGTTCATCTCCAAGAATGAGACTGTACGACAAGGACCTTGTGCTCAGCGTCTGTATTCCATCCCTGCATTATCAGATTTTGTTCAAGGACTTGATAACGACATCTTACTGTGTCCAGTACGAGCAATACGTCACTATCTCAGCCGTACCGATCCTATCAGAGGTTCTCGTCGACTACTACTGCTCTCTCTTCTCCCAAGGGCTACTCAAGACATTACCAAGAATACGGTGGCCTCTTGGTTGAGCAAGACCATTAAATGGACATACGAACTATCCCTCGATGCCCCCCCACTGCTAGCCTCTGCATCTTCTCATGAAATACGAGCCATCGCATCATCATGGCCTTTATGGAAGAACGTATCGCTGGATGACATTGTCCAAACCTGTGCTTGGAGTGCCAATTCCACGTTTACAGATTTCTATCTGAGAGACTTGTCAGTACAAACAGACAACCTGACCATGTTAGGGCCGCTCGCTGCTGCCCAACATGTAGTCGCCTAGTCTTCAAAGGAAAAGGGGCAGTACCGATCTCAAGCCGACCGACCAGTCTGCAAGATGGTTAAGAGTCACGGCATATCGGTAATCGCCAATACCAGCCAAGTCAGCTATCAAGACCCCGACACTAGTAAATACAGTGAGTATAAATGTATTTATTTTTTCTAGGTAAATTTAGTGTCGGACATTCAAGAAAAGTTCATAGAGAAATTGGCGATTGGAGCAATCGTTGGTACCCTAGTATTCGGGTTCAGAAGCCCCGGTCCTTATACCCTTCTTACTGTCTCACTAGTAATTGCCCCTTAGCCCCTACAGTGCTCTTAGGCCCAGGGTCCACTGACGGGTTCAATTAACGTACCACAACCATGGTCAGTTGGTTCCACTAGTATTCGGGTTCAGAAACCTCGGTCCTTATACCCTTCTTACCGTCTCACTAGAAATTGCCCCTTAGCCCCTACAGTGCTCTTAGGCCCAGGGTCTACTGACAGGTTCAATTTACGGTTCCATGTATCTCTGATCATCTCAGCGGTTACAGCCACACTTCAACAAAGCCGAGGCCCACCTCCTACTGTTGGTAGTGGGCAACTATAGCAGGTGTAGATTTGAGACATAAATATTAAACATTTATAAACAATGTTAGTATTTATTATCAAATCAAACCTGCTATAGTCTTGACTGCCCGACCCAGCCTCCCCGCACTCTTCTCGGCCTTGCACGCAGCACGCTATAGGCTTATAGAAGAAAGTGATTTGGGGAAGTGTGTTTGGGCGCAGGCGCAGTGTAACCCATTGGCTGAGGCTCCAGAGGGTGAGAATTTTTAATCTACAGCAGAATCTCAAAGGAGGATTAGGGCAACTATAGCAGGTTTGATTTGATAATAAATACTAACATTGTTTATAAATGTTTAATATTTTGGTGAATAACTGATTTTGGAAGAAAAGATATCATGCATTTGTGTGTGAATATTGACAAACAAGCACAAACTATGCTTTATTTTGTGTTTTCTCTTTTGACTCGGTCTATATACAGGATGTTACCCCTGTCCTGGTTCCAATGTGAACCCCATAGCTTTGGGCACAAGGTGGCTGGCCTATGCTGATAAGAAGGTGAGCAATTTTGCAGAGTTTTTCAGATGTACCTTAAATTTACATATATATTGCGTATGTTTAAGCTTTGAAAGTATAGATATTACACGCATGCAATTTGGGGAAATCCCCATATTCCAGATATTTAATGCTGGATCTCTGCAATGTCTGTTTTGCTCAAACTGTGAATCGATTCCTTCTGAGACACATCCGACGAGAGCTAAATGTTTATGGTGGCATTTAGTGAGGACATAATTCAATGCAAGTTGATTTGTGATTTTTGCTTGTAGCTCGTATCCGTGCACCAGTCATGTGGGGGGATGAGTGGGGATGGTGCTCAGTCCTATGCTGCCACAGTTATTAGTGCTGCTAAGGTGTGTATATAAATTAATTAATTCATTAGTTGCCAATTTATACATAATTAATATACACTGCCTTCTGGGGGGCTTCTGATCATATATTATGCACTTATTAACTTGTGACAGAGTCAATATCATGAAACCTGGACCCCCGAGGTCAGGCTTGGCCAAGCAGACCTGACAAGTTTGACCAATGAAATACCAGAAAACCCTCATGAATATTCAAGAGGTATAATAAATAGAGGATCTTACACGAGTGGCTATTTAATATGAAAGTTATGACACGAGTTGAGTAAGTTTTATATGTTGCGAGCTTTAGCGAGCAACATATAAAACTTACTCAACGAGTGTCATAACTTTCATATTAAATAGCCACTCGTGTAAGATTCTGTTTATCACATAACTGATTTTAAGCAAATTATTACGCAATAATTCGAAATATTTCATCATCGAATCTATCTCAAAATTTTCTTTCCTTGTTTCTTCTCGACGAAAAAAACGTCCGTGGCTCAGGCGCATCACAGCCTTGCAAGTTACTGTATACGCTAAGCCGATATAGTTCCAAAACGCAACCGAGTTTGAGCACCTCCCTTAAGTTTTAAGGCTGTTCAATTTCCACAGCATTTCAAAATATCGTAGACCATTTCACAACAGAATGCAGTAAGTGTAACTTGTTAATTAGCTGTTCTTCATTATCTATTTTGGATCATGTCATGCCACAAGTTACACTCGTGTTTGCTGCATGTCATCATGCGCGCGACATGTTGACGAGTTCCCAGCGACGTGACGACAAGCTAGGCTGACAAGATCAATTTGAATACGGTACGTAATCCGTTTGAAGTCTGTAATCATTCAGATCTATTGCAAGAAATAAGCAAACATCGAGAAGATTCCATGTAGATATATTACAGAAGAATAAACAAACGTTTACTTTCGAAATCTGATGGGATACGGTGCCCAAAAATCGATTCGCCAAACAACAATGACAGACTACGGTACGTGAGTACTTTATACAAAATCTGAAGCTCAAAACTGTCGAAATAATGTATTGCCGATCATTGCTGCTTGTATGGCTATTGACAATTATAGTATGCAGGTCGATGCATGTATCTGGATAAAATGATCGTCTTGCAGATATCTAAGTTGTTGTTGCACTTGTAAACATAGTATTTCGTAGTAAAATTTTATCAATGGGAAAAATAGTTTAATGACGTCACCACCAAGCGTAGTAATTTATTTTCTCACGCTACATGTACTATCCAATCAGCTTGTTTGAAAGTGTTATGTCACTAGTTACATACGATATTTACGTCATGGCTTTATGTCACTGAATAACAACACAGTTATGTGATAAACTCATATATAAATTTGTTTCGTTTATCAACCATGTCAACTGAGCACAGCCTGTGCACACTTGACAGATTTTACAAAGAAATGTACTTCCTTACATTGCACAGCAACATGAGATGTCAACTGAGTTCAACAAGTTCTGCAATGAATGTAATCTGTAATTTTAGCATTTGGAGACAATGTATTTCTCTCATGACGCCCGAAGGCCTTATGGGGGACTATGGTATCGGTGTCCGTCCGTGTGTCTATTCATCCTACTTTGATTTTCAGACAATAACTTCTGAAAACCTGTTTGGATTCTTTTCAAATTTGGTATACGTATGCATACCTTGCTGGAATATCTGAATTGGGATTGTTTTTCATGCCGATCTGCATATAGGTGGTCCCACCTTAGTCCCAAATTAAAATTGTGTACTGGGTGGCCAAATTAATTTTTTTGTTCCAAACAATAATCTTTGAAAAGTTGAATAGATTCTTTCCAATTTGGTATATGGGTAGTTGACCTGATCTACCTATTGGTGGTGCCACGGTGGTCAAGTTAAAATTTCCTTGGACAGATTTGGTAATTGGGTACATTGCCACAGGATCTTGCTCGAGATTGCATCCATACCAGGGACTTCCACAAGTGCATCACGTTTTTAAAATCGGAGAACTTTTATTAAATTCCAAGTAAATGGTTCTTCAGTAAAACTGATCCATTATTACTACCATCTCTACCCATGGTAACTTAATTTTAATGGAGTTTACTTAACTTGTGATTGAGCAGAGTATCACCAAGGGTCTAACCATGTTTGGTGAGAGTGTGGTCAGCAGTGTAACAGGGGCCAAACCCCAGAGTCCCAAGAAAATAGATCCCAGTCAGAGTCTGGACAACAGCTACCGTCCTGGCATCGTCTCTATCATCGATGTGCAGAATGTCCACACAGAATATGTAAGTATTTCAGCAATAATTGACAGATAGAGGGCTCTGATAAGGCTAAACAATGTGCACAAAACTTTCATACTTGTTTTTTTATGAATAGATAATTACATGTACACCGGAATAGTAAAACCTGCAATTAGTATTCATATTGTACACCTACTTTAGATGTAGCTTATACACCTCCGCTGAAATTGATGAATTTGATTTTTGGGACATCCTCGAACTAATGAAAATTGGAAAGTGGATGTAGTGTAAGTTTAGTGACTATAATTTGTATTCACTTAAGTGTAATGTTGCCCCTTGTGATTCTGTTATTTATACAAAGAGTATCTTGTGAAGTTCACTGAATTGTCTGTTCAATAATGTGTCCATCTTGTTGTTGATATTGGGAATGAACTATCTCCACTTGTATGTGTCATTAAAATGCTTCTTGTTACAAAATAATTGTCCATTCAAGTTGTTCAAGAAAGTACTCCTTGCTAAAAGATAATGAATTTGATTTTATCTCAGTCACATCTGTATGAATTGATTGATTTCATTTGTATGATGAATGTATTCCTGTTAATTTACTGCAGATGTGTGTGACTGAAGACAGCGATGGGGAGGGTATAATCTCACATTTCCATGCTCACGCCAATGAACCTGTTGCTGCTATGACCTTTGACCCCAGCGGCACACTCCTGATTACAGCGTGTAAGCTGGGACATAATTTCCATGTATTCCGTATCATGGCTCACCCCTGCAGTTCATCACTGGGTGCTGTCCATCATCTATATACATTACATAGAGGGGACACAACTGCAAAGGTACAGTGACACCTATATACATGCTCATTTACAGATTTTCTGAAGTCTTATTAAGTAATTCAGACAATGTGCTTCTTCTTGAAAATTTGAATTCACCAATCAAAGAGTCAAAAAATGTATATCCTTTGATGCAATGGATTTTCTATTATCTCCTTACACAGAAGAGTTCATTCTTACACAATGTTGTTGACCCATTCTCTTCCATTCCACCGTTACCATATATTCACCGACGTTGAGTAAAGGACCTCTCTCATGATACACAAAACTTACTAAAAGTTTTAGTATTTGGTAAATTGCTTTGTCCTAAGAAGTCAAAAAGTGGTTCACCAAAAAACAGTTGGGAACATGAAATAATATGGATATTTTTAGGAAATCAGTAACCAAATATTGGTCTTTCATCTATCAGAAGCTGAAAATTTTACCATGTATTTATCGTATACAAATTCAGAAAAACTAAATAGGCTGTCTGCTGCTATATCATGTAGTTGTGTCAAAATGTGCCCCTCCCCAGCAACCCATTCAGTCATGGGTTAGTCGTTCGGGTGGCAGATACGCTCTTTGGTGCCAGGCTGATTGTTATATTATGTTATCTTATATTATATGAACTCATACTGGTACTGATCTCTCATCAGGTACAAGATATCAGTTTCAGTCCAGACAGTCGATGGGTGACAGTGAGCACACATAGAGGCACCTCACATGTATTCCCTATCACAGCCTATGGAGGTAAGTGCATCCCTGTTACCCCAGTGAATCAAGTCTCAGACGGATGTTGTTTTCAGTGATACTAAATGGAGTGTAGGAATGCCTAAAACTGAATCAAATAAATTTCTAGCTTCACATGGCACTGCCACGTCATTTTATATAAGGCTGTGTCAACCTTTTTTACTGCTCACAGCAAAACAATAAAAATATCTACATTTAAAGAAAAAAAAACAACACTTTTTTTTAGCAATTCTTGTTTATACACATTTCCTTCTCAAAGTTTTGCCAAAGTTATGTACTTGGACATTCGAGTCCATGTCTTGTTTATTGGAAGAAAATAGTATTGTTGAAGGCTGACTCTTCAAGTACATGTAACTCAATGAGCATTGTTGGTTTCAGGCAAAGTCTATTAAACTGCTGCATCAGTTTGCCAGAAATGATGGTTATATTTTATCTGTGCGAAATAAAAAGCCTCCCTCCCTCATCATTTTTTTTTCTTTAAAAAAAAAAGTGTCTGTGAAGCTTGAGATTAATTTTATTCTGCCTAATATGGTGAGAATGATCATCTAGCCTAAACCAGATCTGTTTTGATAGAGTATACACGCTGTGTTGATATGAAAGCAGCATATCACAATGGCATATACATGTACTTGACTATTTGGTGCTGTTGTGTAGGTACAGTGAGTGTGAGGACTCATTGTAACCCCCGGGTGGTGAACAGGGCCAGTAGGTTCCACAAGAGTGCTGGTCTGGAGGAGATTGACTACTCATCACAAGGCAGGAACAGTCCAGTCTTATCTGCCAGTCCGGCAGCTTCCTCAGGTCAGAGCATAATACACTTTAATCTGAGCTTCCTCTAATCGTCCAGTCACACGACGCTTAATTTCTGACAGCTTATCTGGCTGGAGTCAGAGTCAGGTCTCCCCACACAAACCGCAAAATCAGCGCGAACACGGTGTTTCGCGACCTCATCCCAGTAAAAGCTATTTTGAAAAGATATTTGACCATTTTAGAACACTTGGCTTACATATATGTATTAATGAATAATATCCCTTTTAGCCCATTTTCAACAAGATCCCTCTGTTACAGTGTTGTCAACATCCTTGTCAGTTGTTTCAACGAAACCACAACTGACGCAGTTTTCTATTTGGAATGAGGTAGAAGTTAGAAATGCTAAACAGGTGAAGAATATAATGGATCTTGTTAAGTTTGGGCTGACAATGAAGGTGAATTATTTATTAAAAAACATATGTGAGGTAAGTGTTGTAGAATGACCGAATACCTTTTAAACAATTTTTCCTGGGATGAGGTCGCACAACCCGTGGTCGTGTAGATTTTCCGCTTTTTCGGGGAGATAACTCTTTTACCCCAGCCAGACCATCTGTCAGAAATTACCTATCATGTTGTTGGAGGGTAAAGGAAAACTTAGACTAAATACACTTGCAATCTCTCAAGTTTATTCTACTTTTAGTATTCATGTAGTGTGTGACATAATTTCTTCATGGTACATCCTTTTGGCACTCAGCAAGTTTAGCTCACTGAGTTTGGAGCTGATGCTGGTAGTTCATTCCAGCTAAAATGGTTCTAATTTAGACTACATAAGCAAGGTCACTCTCAGCTATAAGGTGTTTGTGTTGATTGTATTAAAATAGTGACAGTTATTCAAAAAACTTTTTTCACCTCAAGATGGCAATTGAATTATGACTGTCAGAGTAATTTAAACATTATACAAAGCTGTTAAATGTGTACAGATTACAGTATTGTTGTAGAATATTGTCCTTATGGTGTTCACTCAATAGCAGTCTATCATTGTTATGTGTCATTATACAGGTCATGAATCATATCCTAGTCTTATACGACAAAACGCCCTCAACAACAACATGGGCAATCCCAGATTGCCGCCCTACCCACACCCGACCACACTGTATCCTCTTGCGCAGATCAAGTTGTCTCCCCTTGGTTTGCCAGCAGTGTCTGGCCCAGCAGCCCGGACTCAGACGGTTCCTCAGGGTACAGGAAGTGTGGACCACATGTGTTGTGTGGCAGCCAGTTTTGCTGCA